>CAKNYM010037856.1:5834-27040 GCA_932195095.1 Andricus curvator | reverse complement strand
CAACATAAAAAGAATGAAACCATTATTTTCATTGAAATATTCAAATAATTTTTACTTTATATTTTTTAAACATGAAATTTCATTTCTGAAGATTGGAATTATTGATAATTTTTTATACTTATTTTCAACAAAATTTAAGCATAGTATTTAAATATAATTTTGAAAATTAAATTCAGATACTCATTTAAGCATTAATCTATAATTTTCATTGAAACATTCAAATAATTTTTACCTTATATTTTTTTTCAAATTTGAACTGTCATTTCTGACAATTTAAATTATCAATAACCTTTTAAACTGATTCCAGAAAATGTAAGTTTAAATAGAATCAGTTAATAATCAATAAATCAGTACATAACATAAAAAGCATTTCACAATTATTTTCATAAAAACATTCAAATAGTTTTTACATTATGGAATCCTTAATTATTTATCTCTCATTGCCCGTTTGCAAAAAATTATTATGCTTAGTAAACTATTAGAAATTATGGTATGAAGATGTAGAGTCATAATTCGTAAAAGTTTTCTCTGTGTATAAGCTATAGGGAACGCAATATTTTGATATAAGTACTCCCGGCCGGACCGCCTTATTTGGCGGCGAGGCCCGACCGGGCCTACTGATTAGCAATCTCATGCCGAGGTACAGAAATAAATGTAATATACATTTGATATAATAGTGTTGACCTTAATATAGAAGAGTTCGCATTTTTGACAAAATCGAATGCGAAGCACGAGATACGTGATGACAATGTGTTCGTTAAAGCCGAAGGAGCTTTAACAAAAGAGAATTTACAATCACCAAATTACAGTAGTCGATGCTTTGACCTTCAACTTTAAAAGATCTGTGCACAAATATGAGGGAAGTACAAAGCTCGAGCGCGTAGCGCAGGATACATATATTATCGAGCGCGAAGCGCGAGATTCAACAGACGCGTGCCCTGGGCGCACTCAAACTTGCGAGCCGCGCGCGCAGTGTGCGATGATGATGGGCCCGCACAGTAGGCTGAGTTTTTTCCGTGTATTTACTCGTATACCAATTTTCGTATCAATTAAATACCGTTGCAGCAAAAGCGATACCTTCCGATTTCGTGATATCACTTTCACAATAATTTAAAGCAGTTTTAGGATAAAGTAAAAGTTTTCATTTTAATAATTATGATATTTGATCATTTATTCATAAAGATCTTTCTTTATTGGGTTTCGGTAAAATTGCCCCCATTTCCATAAAAAACGTGCGGGCTCCTGTCAGAGGTATATTATAGATTCTTAGTCCTTTTGGCGCTTTTGCGTTTCGCACAAACTAGTGGTCCTTTTTTATTCACTTAATTTGTTTATAACCATTGCATGGCTCAATAAACAAATCATTTGTGTTATGTAACCACCCTGTGTTGAATTGTTGATCCAAGACAATTTGCAATATAGCTAAACCGGTGTTGAAGAATTAAAAATTAATTTCTGAAAAACGTTACTTTTTTCATAGGATAATAATGTCTCTTGTACGTTTTTTGGATCTGAAAATTAAAAATGTTTTCATAATTGAAAAACAATTTCCTATTGATTAAAAAATAATAGCAATTCTTTTGTATGAACAGTTAAAAAAAACAATAATAAAAAGTTAGAAATTCAAAACATAATTTTTTTCTATATTTATAATTGTTTGAAAATGTGCAAAAAATATGTTTTTTGGATTGAGTCATATGCTTACGCCTCGGAAAATGTTAAAAATTTCGAAACTGAAATTTCTTTAGATTGAGTCGAAGAAACATGCTATTATTTTGATTTCGAGGAAAAAAATGTCGCGGTGTTTAAAGCATTCCAAACTCGTGATTTTTTCCCCATTAAAGCAAAATAACAGCATGTCCCAAATGTATGTATGTGATTCAATCCAAAGAAACATGTTGTTTGAACATCTTACAAAAATTCCGAAATAAGCAACAAAATTGTTTTGAATTCCTAATTTGTACATTCTCATTCTAATGAGAACTCTATTAGTTTTATGCAAAATTTGACATCGCCGGTGTTCATCAAATCGCCACGTTTTGAGACCCCCTGAATGAGAAAAAAATCTTTTTATGAGGGTGTCTGTCTGTCTGTAGTCTGTAGTATGTTTGTAGTCTGTGGGCACGATAACTTTTGAAAGGATTATGAGATTGACTAATTTGTTGTCATTCATTTTTTGATAGGATGCGTAGTTTTTCTTTTAATTTTGATTTAATATTATGAATTGTAATAATATACATTCATTGAAATGATATATTTTTCAGGGTAGCTGCGAATAAAGGTTAATGCCAAATAAGGAACCAATAATGAAGTAACCATGAAAAAATAAAATTTGTGCTTTATTTTGCCATATCTGAATAAGTAGTCCCAGACCAAGGCACAGAAACTAATATAATATATATACATTCAATATAATAGATTTGAACATATTATAGAAAATTTCGCATTTCGAACAAATTTTAAGGCGCTTCGTCAGGCTTGATTTTTAGCCCATGTATTCGTTTTGACATGATGACACATTTGTTTTAATTATAAAAACAAGATAATGAAAATACGTATGTTTGATATAATAGTGTTGAACATAATGTAGAAAACTTTGCATTTCGGACAAAATCGAGTGCAAAGCACGAGATACGTGATGAGAATGCGTTCGTTAAAGCCGAATGAGCTTTAACAAAAGATAATTCACAACCACCAAACCAGGCGCGTTCAAAATTGCGAGCGAAGCGAGCTGCGCGCGACGAGAATGTGCCCGCGCGGCAGGTAGATTTTTTTTTATTGTTCGCTAGAAAAAAACAATACATATACAAAATTTGCTACAATTTTCGAACTAACGGGAACATTTTTTTAGATTTTGAAGGGTTTGAATTAAAAAAAGAAATAACAGATGATATTAACCGCATAAAAAAAATTTCTTTCACTTTATTTGGATTCCAACCCATGAATTGTTTTCTCTCAGCTCAAACGATTCGACTAATATTAGCATTTTTGCTTCGCCCTAGCATAAATTGACTAGCATACCTAGCATACCTAGCATAAATCCATCGAAAACCCAAAATAAATATTGTTTACCCTTCTTCGCAAAACCGCGAATATTTGCCAAACTTAAATCGACAACGTGGACTACTTCCTAGCGGAGCGTCACCTATAATGATTTATCTGTAAAATATTCTGATAAGGGTGCTCACTACTTTTTCATAAAAATTGTGTGCCAAATTATAACTTTATTAAACTTTATCTATATGGGAACTGATAATGTACTTTAAATACAAAAAATGTACATAGCCGTAACTAGCCTTTTTTTGCGTTCGGTGCGAGTGGATAATCCCCCCCCCCCCCACCACCACCCCGCCCTCGATGCAAACATCACCGCAGACCAATATTTAGAAAGTTTTAAGGTTGCGAATGGAAAACATGGTAATATTTTTATTTGATGGCACCGATGGCACCGGCCCAGTTACAGCATCTTATAGATAATAAATTTGTTGACAAAAATGTATCACTTATTATTAAAGAATATTGTGGTTTTAAGAATGCAGTTTTTTCATTAGAATCGATATTTGCTTCAAAAGGAGTGAATTATTCGAAATTATTATTTCGATCCTTGAATGGAATAACTGATTGAATTGAAAGTCTACGCCTCCATTCAATATGAGATTTCGATGTGTATATAAGTATAGTGAATAGTCTCATACAAGGAGCTGCCAGCAGATACTTATATTGAATGGAGGCGTCGAATTGTGAATTCCTAAAGTTAAAATAAAGTTGAAATTAACGAATCTTTTATTTTTTTATTTTTACATTAATGTATTTTGAAAATAAAAATAATAGAGAAAGAACATTACAAATATTTAAACTATTATCAAAGAAATTATGGTTTTGAAACAACCAATTTCTTCTAAATATTTATAGCCACAATTAGTAAAATGAAATAAAATTTGTTTGTTTGCTGAGAAATTCTTTTCTCTTACCTGGCACTACTTTTGATCAATTTTGGCAGTATTCTTCTTGAAGATACTCCAAAGAACATGGTTTGAAACAACACTCGTCAGTGATATCTCGTTTTCGCCTGATAATCTCGTTTCCCTGATTATTTGCTTCGAAACGTGTATATTCTTCAGTGTCTCCTTCATATCCCATCGGACTATTGTATCCCGAGGAGGCGCAGAGAAAATCCAGCACTCCCGCTAAACTCGAACCACAATACTTCTTTACTGCCGGTTGTGCATTCAGATGCTGGCAATCAAATGCCAATATGATGATGATAATCATCAAAGAAAAATATTGTTTCATCTCAAACACACTCTACACAGCAGAAGCTCGAAGAAGTTTTCAACTTTTCCGCACTTGTCAGATTTTGAAACTTGATCGTTATTTATACTTTATTATTCATGGAAACTTACGTATATTTTTATCAGTTTTCCTTTAGGTTTTTCTTCTCTTTAGAGATTTTTGAAATATTTTTAAAATAAAATTTATCGAGGTATAAAATACGAAAGGTCATACTTCGGTGGCTTAATTATTGTTATTACAGGTCTCTAATGAGTCTTGTGAGCTATCAGACCTTTTGTGGCATATGCCAGGCTAGTTATGTCGTTCGTTGAAGACTTCCCTAGTGCCACTGACACCAGTTAAAGATTTCTTGAGTGTTTTTATTCCTGCGTTGAGGATGGTGGAGGAACTGATAAAAAAGGGGGATGTGTCCTCAAGTGGCGCCAAGAACCCTTCTTGTTACTGACCATACCTACGAGACGTTTGGGCTAATCGTCTAATCCAAAGGCGTTTATAATTTTAAAACAATGAAGTGGAGAGGCTAGAAGGAGTTCTGAATTATTTTTTCTGCAAACGCTTAGACAAAAGATTATCAACACATAAGAGTTCCGAATTTTGAAGAAAAATAGATCCAAAGTGCATTCTTCACAAGCATGGGGCATTCTAAATATACTGTTGCGTTACTAAGCAAGGCAGTCATTGCGATAAAGAGAATACCTTTATCAATGCCAGCGTCTATATACTTTATTAGATTTCCTTCTCTAAGGCATGAGAAGAATGGGAAAGATTATAGAAGAGAATAAGTGCAAAATATTATTTTAGATCCGAAGGTGGATGAAAACAATATATTAACAGGATTTAATGTAGTTGACAGTCTAGTATAACCTATGTTATGTGTAAGCGGCAATAAATTCATAAGTTTATTCAGAGCCGGCGGGGATTATCTGAATTTGAAGAGTATTTCACACCTGGGATTTTGGACTTTTCCTAACGTAATCCTCCCTCTGTACGTCTTGGCCTAACGCTCTATCCAATAATTACAAAACTCCACACTTCGGTAAAAGCCCTGAGTCTATCTTATCAGAATGGACAGTCATTGCACACAACTATACTAGAGTTGGGACACGTGAGTCCCACAACCACGAAGATGTGTGCCCCCACCACTGAAGTTCCAATCGGAATACGGAAGTCGTCAAGAACAAATGGTTGACAACGCACGCGCGTAGTGAAGGTCTTAATCACTCAACTCATAGTTTCTATTTTGCGATTAGTTGATATTTGAAAATCTCGTGTTAAAAAAAGACTTCCGTATCCTGGTTGGCCTGTCCAATTGTGTCCAATCAGAAACTATTCCTACGTATCCCAACTTTCTCTTGAGGATGTTTAGGCGTCGCAATAATGAAAATTGAGTTTGTACCATCTACAATCCACGTATGGAATGTACTACTGATACAGTGGGGGAAACGTAAATCAGAATGGACCTCTTCGTCTTGAATAATTCAGACCTTACGGACCCTCGAATAGTAGAGCATATGCACGTTAAAGTTACTGTAAAAGTAGATCATATGCATGTTAAATTCCCCACGCGTGAAGTTGTTCTATGTTTAGGATGAAAAGTTCTATGAGGCCCAAGTGCCTTTTCACAGAGACCTTGTTTTAAATTAATCGATAAACTAATATTTCACATAGGAATAATTTCTAGTTAACATGTTGGTTTATGGCTAATATAATTGTCCATGAACCTAGATGCGAACTCGATGTGTGAAATTAATTTTATTCGTCGTATAATTCAAAACACGCTTCCGTGAAAAGGCCGTGAGAAGGAGAGTGTGGTGGGCCGCCACGGTGGCGCCACGAACTTACACAATTTTGGCGCAAAATTCAAATTTTTACAGTCTTAAACATTTGAATAATGTTAACTATCGCTTGTTTTAACAAATTAGATATATTTTTCTAATTTAAAAGATCTCACTGTTCATTAATCACTGTTAGAAAAAAAATGTTCGCTGACTTCATATACAATATGCAACTTACTTTACACACATATAAATCAAAGGGCAATGACCAATAAATAATTCTACATAGCCTGCACTCTAAACAATGAACAGCTTTTGATATATGTATAAAAACGTATATTTTTTCAATTAAATTCTTCTCTGAAACTACTAATCACTGCAGATACGAGTATTTCAATTTTTTTTTAAAATAAAATATCTCTTTGATAAAAGCAAAGATTTTATGGTCTAAATTATGATCTAAAATTTCATAAGAAACAGACAATGAAACTTTTTTTTTATTGGGGTGGAAAGTAGTGATAATTTTAAGCTTCTTATTTCCAAAGTTCCTCTGATACTGAACAGGAAGAAAAAGTTTCTTTTAAAAAGAGGATCCTGTTTTAAGTCAAAGAAATTTTTTTTTAAGACCAGAAATAGATTTAAATCTAACTTAGGGTCTAAAAATAGGCTTAATTTAGTGTGTATCTAAATTAAACTTTAACAGAAGTAAGACTCATTTCCATGCGATTCTATCAAGTAATTCTCATGAGCATTCATTTTAAATGATCATTCAATATTTTTTTTTCGATCCTAGCCATGAAAATTACTCGCTGAGTTGCCTGAGTTGGCATATATAAAAAGAATTCGGGTTTCGGTGCATTAGGTACCTTTTCTCGTGGCAGGTTACATACAAATTTATTAATTTTAATGTATAATGTATATTAAATATAATTTAAGTTCATTGAAATTAATATACATGAGTATTATATTTAATATACAGTCAAAATTGGATAAGTAAAAATTTAATTAGAGCTTTTCGAGAAATGACGACGCGCGGCGGTTTCGGATGAGAGGAGCCGTGGGGGGATGTGCGTGTTCACGAATGCATGAAAAAACAGTAGCATAGCGATAATGTGTAGAACCCTAACGGCCTAGCTGGATAACTGCGTCACGTTGCGCACATAGCGACACGACCCTTGTGTTTACGTTCGGAGAGCCTGGATCTGAGCCTTCATTTGAGCTTCCATTAATTACGTAAGGGCTTTTTAGGGAGGAGGGGGTCCAACAAATCTTAAGAACCCTTACTTGGGAGGGGGAGGGGTCAAAAGAATTTCTTATGTAAGCTTCCTCTTTATAATTATTTTTGAAAAATATCCTAATTGAAACTTATTTTGGCTGTTGAAATTACTTTTTATACAATATTATCCACATTATATCAGTATTTCTTTGATTTGTTTATTATTATATAATATTTCATATTATATACGTACATAATCTCTTCGAATCCCTTTACACGGAAAAAAGTGGATCGTTAGAAGACCTCTCTAAACCAGTAGTTCTAACTATTTTAAATTGAAACGCAGCTTTTCGACGGTGAATTTTGTTAAAATTACTATTTCGCATTCAGGTTATTTAAACTGACTTCTTAAAAGAGTAGGTTGAACAATTTCAAATAGTAGGATGCACTGCACCACTTGGTAACCGTCAAAATTCAGCGAGAAGAAGAGTTACTATTTCGTGTAGTACGCCTTACTTCTGTGAAGAGTAACTTTGCCGATTTCGCATTGTAACGCATATATGTATATGTATATATGCACTGCACGCATTCTATACACGATTTATAAATAGATTAGCTCGAAACTTTCGAAAACAAAAATGATGTAAAATGTCGATCGATTCGAAAAGGAAAAAATTATTTTCTGAATGATTACTGCACTTAATTTTCGATTCTTCACAGAAAAAACAGAAGATAAACTTTAGATCGATTTCCGACGAAAGATTCTTTGGAACAAAAACTGACTTGAGAGGATAAACTTTACACAGATATCGGTTAAACTTTCTTTTGTTTTTCCATGAAAAACACATGTATGCACATGTATTTTGAAAGACGCGAAGTTGGCTGAACGAAACTTTATCGCTCTAAAAAATTTTCTGCAACAAATTGTATGCTTAGTTTTTTCTGTGTTCTTACACATTTGCACGCACAGAGTCTTACACATATGATCGCACGCTCAAACGCTTTGAAAAATCGCTCCCGCTGGGAAATCGAACCCTACCTAACTACCTAAAACCTGTTCTAAAACCTAAATCTAGCGCACGCGTTAGTCAAGTGAGCTACGGAATCGCTTAGATTTTTCTTACAAACTCTCGGTCAAGCGGTTTCTCTGAGAAAAACGTGGCCAGCTAAGAAATGATAATAAATCAGCAGTGAATCAGTAAGTTCGGATTCATTGGATTGTTCGTTCTATGGAGTCGAATCGGACCGACTTACCTCAAATGTTTCCAAAAAGCGTTTTCTAATTAATAGTGATGCCGCCGAGCGATATTTTTCGATACTGAGACGATACCGATACGATACTCACCTTCCAGTCTCGGATTTGTATCGCTCGGTTTTGTATCGTATCGGAAAAATATCGAAAACTTCCGTCTCGTATCGGTATCGTATCGGAATTCCGAGACAAAATGTCCAGATGGGATTTTCCTCGTTCACAATAGAAGAGAGAGTAGGGCTGGTCGTGTGGCCGGCCGCAGGTACCGGAAAAAGAAGCTGTGAGGAGCTTATTCCTTTGGGACTAGGCCTTGAAAGAAAATAATTATATATTCCAGAAATCTAAACTCTACAACTCTACAGTTTTCACTGCCGAAGAAATTCTAAAGCACTCAGTGAGATCTGTTTGATTTAAACAAACTCAAACTTATTTCAATTCAATTTTTAAATTAAATCTTTTACATGGACATATAAAAGTTTGTTAACTTTAAACGAAAGTTTTTATTTAAATAATTCATCTTACTTTTTATTTGTTGATAGAGAGGCGCAAAGATATCAACTTCTATTTTACGTGAATCTACAATCATTTGACCTAATAATACTACTAATGGTATTTTATATACTTTTTATTTTGCCGAAGTACCTTGCGAAGTACCGTTTGATTTCTGATCCATTGATTGTTTGGAAAGAAATTATTATTATGAATGATAATAATAATAATAATTTCTCTAAAAAATATTAGTAAATTAGCTTATTTATTTATCTTATAATTGGTGGAAGCTTAAGAGTTATTTTGAAGTTTTAAAATGATTCAAGAATAATTTAAAACTTAAAAAGATTTCAATTAAATTTAAACAAAAAGTAAATTTTTGAAGATAGCGAACAAAACATTTAGAAGCTTTTCAAACGTTTTAAAAGGTTTCAAGAAAATGAAAAATTTCTTTAGTTTCCTAGAAAAATTTTAAATAATCATAATTTTTTTTTAATTAATTCGGAATAAAGAATTTTTTGAACATTTCAGAAGTCTTGCAAACTTGGCACAAGAAGAATCTGGAAGTATTTAAGGCAATATTTTTGATTTTGCAGACTTTTTGTTTAGTTTGAGCAGAAATTTGAAATTTTTTAAAAGATATTTAGAATGTTTCGAAGTTTTGAAAAAATTTAAAGATTATTTATAATTTGAAGAGAATGAAAAAAATTTTTAATCAAATTTGGATTTTTGAACATTTCCAAAAAAGTAGGAAAACTTAAAATGATTTTTCATTTTGACTAATTAATTATTAAAGAAAATTCAAAAAGATGAAGAAGATTTCTAAAAATGTTGAAAAAAATGTGGAAGATTTAAAGGCAATTTTTGTAATTTTGAAAGTTTCTTCAAATTTTTTAGAAAAATTCAAGTCAGTTTAACAGACTTATAGGAATTTCAAACAAAAAGCATATTTTTAAAGATAGTGAACAAAACATTTAGAAGCTTTTCACGTGTTTTGAAAGATTTCAAGAGAATGAAAAAGTTGTTTAAGTTCCTAGCAAAATTTAAAATGATTCTTTTTTTTAAATTAGTTTGAAGAGAATATTTAAAATGACTTTAAAATAATTAAAAACATTCAAAAACTTGTCACAAAAAAAATCTGGAAAATTTTAAGGTAATGTTTTTGATTTTTCAGATTTTTTTTTTAATTTCAGGAAAAATTCGAATTATTTTAAAAGATTTTTAGAATGTTTCGACGTTTTAAAAATATGTTCAAGGCTAATCAATTGTTTAAAAAAATAAAAAAAGTTTTAAAAGGAATTAAAAAATGTGGAAGATTTGTGGAAATGTGGAAGTACAATTTTTGTAATTTTTAAAGTTTTTCACAATTCGTTAGAAAAATTCAAGAGGAATTTTAGAATTTTTAAACAAATAAAAAATATTTTCAAACTAGAAAACTTTTATGAAAACATATCAAATATTTCCTAATTTCTTCCAAACTTCTAAAAGTCCTGAAGTTTGAAAGGGCAAACTGACGCCAATTATTATTTCTCAGATTTTATAACATCCTATAAAATAACGAAATTTTCTTTACAATTCATTTTCGACATATCTGAAATCTTCAGATATTTTTTTTAATTTTCTGCAAAATCGTAGAAAAATTAGATTTATACTTTAAAATCCAAATCATAATACTGATTATCCTGGTTCTCATATCTCAGAATCTCTTTCTTAGCTAGAATGTGAGTGTTCAAACAATTTTAACAAATAAATTATTATTCGAATTGTGTATTCTGTATGAAAAATTATTTTTCCCACAAATTGAAAAACTTTCTCATTTCTGAAAGTGATAAGTCCTTTCTTTAATAAATACGTTTTTCCCATTACTATATTGTTCCATTTTATTTTAATATGTATAACAGGTTATTATTAGAAGATATATTTTAGTTGTAATCTCATATAACTTCACTTCCTTTTAAATTTTTAAATTTACTTATATTAATATTATCTTCACAATTATTGAAAAATATGTAGACACATTTATTCAGAAAATTGTGAATGTTCTAATTATCAAACTAAAAATAAGAAATTGACATTTTACAGAAAAGATCAATAAAAGCTTTACATCGAAACTTACTCATAATTTACTCTTTTAGAAAAGCATAGCTTAAACCTTAAAATAGCAGCACAATACTGGGTAACCACCATTTTTATCAAAAAAGGGTTTATTGCATAAAAAATGCATGCAAAATGAATTACATATTGTGGTAAAAGGATTTTGTTTTGAAATATAATTTCATTATCATTCGCAATTTTTAATAAGATTTTAGTTTATCGATATTTCTTCAAATTATTATAATTCAGTCACAAAATAAATCATATATATTTTCTTATTTTTTAGGATTTTTAGCAAAAAAAATGTCATACTGTGATATCACGATCTTCAACTTTGATTTTATCGGAAAAAAAATTATTTTTTTGGAGAAAACTTTTTTGTTATTATCATTCAGCATATACCCATATTTCGGGAATAAGTTTTTATTTTTGTACAAAATTAAAAATTCCATTTTGAATCGCTATCCAAAGCCGATTTTGAAAACCCATGAAATTTTAATCTCCAAATTGTCGGTCGTTTTTCTCGGAATTAGCTATAAGTACTTGATATTAAACTTCATTTACCCGTATGCACAAGGTTCATATCTCGGGAGCATTTTTTCCCTTTTTTTTAAACTCAAACATTAAATTTTTTATTGCAATCTGCAATTGGGCAATTGTTTTTATTTTTAATCTATTTAAAATTTTGTTGTTGAAAAATTCGAATAATTTAAAACAATATTCAAAAGGCTTAGAAGTTTTGAAAAGGTTCAAAAAAAGATTTTAATTTAGAGATATGAAAAAATTTCGAGAAAGAATGCAGATTTTTGAAAATTTTGAAAAATAAGGTTTTTAAACATTTTGAAAGGTTTTTAGAGAATAAAAAAATGTTCTCTAGATTACTGGGAAAACTTAGAATGATTTATTTGGAAAGATTAATTTTTAAGACAATATTTAAACAGATTTCAAAAGATTTCCAAACTTGTTGTCAAAATCTAGAAGATTTTGAAGGCATTTTTTTATCTTTCAATTTTCTTTTCTGTGAAAAATTCGTATAATTTAAAAAGATATTTAGATGCAAGGCAATCATCAAGGCATTTTTATAATTTTGCAGAATTTTTTATAAATTTTACAAAAAATTCCTGTCAATTCAAAAGATATTTAGGAATTTAAAAAGTTTTGAAGATATTAAAAATATTTTAGAACTTGAAAAGATTTCCGAAAATTTATCAAATATTTTTTAATTTCTTTCAAACTTCTAAAAGACCTAAATATCTTTTAAACTAACTCGAATTTTCCCTAATGTTCTCTATAATCCTGTAAAATAAAAAAATGTCTAGATTCTTTTTCGTCACATCTGCATTATGGAAAAATGTTGTTGAATTTTTTCAAGATTCTTGGGAAAATTTCAAATGATTTCGTATTTTGAAAAATTAATTCTAAGAGTAAATTTAAAAAGATTTAAAAGCATTTTCTAAAATTTCGAAACAGAATAAAGAAGATTTTGCACCTTCACATATTCCGTTCTTGTAATTTTGAAAGTTTTTCCAATTTTTTTTAGAAAAATTCGATTTTGTTTAAAAAACATGTACGAATTTTAGAAGTTTCAAAGCTTGAGAATTTAAAAGATAATGTGCTTGAAGTTTTTAACGTTCAAATGAACATTTTTTATTAATTGCTTTATAATCTAGAAACAGTGCAAAAATATAATCGTTCATTGCATTGAAAATAATTCAATTATAAAAGAAACTTATAGTGCATTTTTTTATCTGAAGTTGAAAAATATTTCTAGATATAATAGAATTGGAAAAATACGAGGGAAAATATATTTCGTTCATTTGAAGGTTCAGAACTTTAAATTACAAGAAAAGGTTCATTGGTACTCAGGTAGTTGAAACTTGTCGCCGTTCCCCTTCTACTGTTGTTCCGTAGGAAACCACCATCTGGCTGTCCAGTCTCAAAATCCCGAGACGATCCGAGCGATATATCGGTTCTCCGATAACAAAACGATACGAGACAAAACCGAGACTGGAGTCTCAGAAACCGATACCGATACGAGAAAAAACCGAGATTTTTCGATACGATATCGAGACAGTCTCGTATCGAACGGCATCACTACTAATTAATTGCACAAGGATTTGAATCGGTTGAAATAATCTCTATAAAACAGAGAATGGTGGATGTTGAATCCAATAGGAAACTTAAGATTGACAACTTATGTCAATGAAACTGCAAAGTCTAGTTTTATTCAGTGAATACTAAAAATCAGATTCGATTTATAAATATTTGAATGGAAGTGAATCAGTAAAGGTAGCGATCAGTGGATTTGAATAAGAAAATGTTGCCAATTTAAATGATTAAGATATAAGTATCATTATAAAAATATGAGGAATTGTTATTGATAGTATATGCGTATATTATTATACAAATTGATGAAAAATATCCATTTATAATAAAATCTGCAATAGCAGCTGAGATATTGAAAACAGTCCACGAAGAGGCAATGGCGTTCGGTATCGTTGGTGTCAGTTGGCGTGGTGCTCCAAGAGCCAATTAAGAGATCCTGACGGCTGATTTGTGTTTCTTTGTCGATATCTCGAGCATTCGTTTTATGTGATGTGATTTTTAACATTACATTAAGACAAATTTTCTGGTGTAGAATCAATTAAGTGCTCTTTGACGTGAAATCGTGGGCTTTTATCAAAATTAGGATACCATCTGCTCAGTTCGGCGTCACTTAGCGTTCTCGAACGAAAAGCGTCGTGTTCCTTGCCCTACATAAAATTGCATGATTATCAAAAGGAATGAATGCTTGAGGATACGACAGAATAAAACAGTGGATTATGGTATAAAATCCCAAAGGATTTTATACAAATTTTTATTTTTGACAGGTATAACCTAGATTCTAGAATGTGTTTCGTCTGATTCGCGCGGCCTTTTTTCAATCGATCACATCCGATACGTCAACTTTGGTAACCAATAGGTCGCAATCGGCAATTACCTTTCAAGAATGCCGAGTCAAATAATTTGTACTGCCGATTCAAATGCATCCAATCGATTTTTGCTTCCTGGGTAGAAAAAAGTTAAATTAGAACTGTTTATATTCAGATTGATAGAGAATATTTGATTCAAATATAGAATATATTTTAGATTGTCTGCTTACACCGATTAGGTTATTTGACAATCACAAAATGCATTGTTGTACTAAAAATCATCATTAATGAATTTTCAAAACAAACTATGATAGAATATCGTATGTTGAATTTATTATCGACAAGAAGGGTGACCAGATGTCCCGGTTTACCGAGACATGTCCCGGTTTTCCACAATATTAGGGAGCGTCCTTCATTTAATTTTAAATGTCCAGGTTTTCGTAAAAATCTAAATTTTTTTCGCAATCTTATGAAATCTATTTTACCGACAATAAGAAATAGAAAGAAAGCTATGCTATAGGGAGGGATACCGATCAGTGCCTTGCCATTGGCAATCAATCTAACTTCGTAGCCAATGTTATTTGAGCTTTATATGTACACTGCCTTGCATCGATTCTTTCGGGCTAGAATGCAAAAGAACAATGGCGAGCGCGGTTTAAAAAGCAGAGTCAATCAGAAATCACATCGCGGAAAGAATCAGCGCAAAGCAGTGTTAAATGTATTCTAAAAACCTGGATTTTGTAATAAAACTATTGCTATAATAAATATCTGGTCGTTACCTATTCTTTACATGAAAAAACATACATTTCCAGACAAATTTATAGGTGATAAATTTAAAGGAGGTTTTTCGGGTTTCAATCGTGTGCAAAACTACGAATCTTGCTAGTTATAGGTGATTTATTTCAATTAAAAGGTCACATTAGATCGCTTGCTTTTGGTGTAGAAAGGGTGAGGGAACTGTCCCGGTTTCACACCTGGGCCATCTGGTCATTTTGCCGACGGCAAGAGGAAAGATCCTTTCTTTATTTAGTTACGTGCTGTTTGGAATTATTTAAGAAGTATATTATCTTGAAAATTGTATAAAACGCTGTTGAATAAAGGTTATCTAGAACTTCAAGAAGTAAACAATTGAAATTTTGTCCAATTTGCAGATTTACGACCGGGATTTCTGTTTTCCTAACGATAATCTCAGTGTTGAAAATATAATGTTTTCCCCATACCATAGCTTCAATCACAATGTCAGCTCCAATAGCATCCACTTAAGATTTTTGTAGTACTTTTCAGCAGTAAAATAGCACTACACTTCTTTATTTAACGGATTTTATATTTGTTTACTTGTAGAAGTTCTAGATCAACTCAAACAAATAGATTTTCGTTGATTTTTCGCGTATAATTTACTTTGCGATTACTGGAAAACAATAGGTAACGAAAAAAAGGATCTCTCTTTTGTCCGAGAATGAATCTACCATTTGATATTCTTTCATAATTGATTTTCTTAAATTCTTTAATAATGATTTTTTGTCTGAACAGGTAGTGATTGTCTGTAGCTATTAAAGAAAATATGAATCAAAACAATTTCAAAATATTTGTTTCACAAAGATTCCAAATCAGCATTGCTGTTCTTATGATTTGTTTCTAGGCCACCTAAAAAATGTCAAAATACTTGATTATTTGAGTTCCAAGGATGTGATTAACCCTTTTAGGTTGAGTTCTAGTTTAGCATCTGAACTCTGAAGTAACCCACAAGCCATGCTAGGTAAGGTTACCAATCTAGTAAAAAAGTATTTATCCTACTGGCGGGAAATTAAAAAAAAATTAATTGTTCAATTTTTCGGATAGGCTTTGAAATCGGGAATCACAAATAATCAAGAATCGAAGACAAGAGCTAAACCGCTATTAAAAATAGATTATTTTTTCTAATCTTCACCAAAACGTCAAGCTCAAGAATCCTGTATTGCGATAACTTCACCTTCTGCTAGTTCACTGACATCTACTTTTAATAATACTACTGTCGAATCTAAAGAGGGAGCATCTAGCCTTACATCCGAACCCGTTGTAAATCTCCTCACGCCTTAGATTACTCCTGATTCTGTACTCTCTATGAAAGATGTTCCCAAAAACCATATTAGAGTCTACGTTAGTAAAACTGTAGATGACTTTACAAAATACAAGCTTCTCAAAGATTTAAGAATGCCACTGCCCAAATATAAATTTACATTTTCATTACATAAACAAGGAAAATAACGCCAATCTTAACGAAAATCATTTGAAGAATCCAGATCACAAGTGGTTAGTTTTTTCATGATCTCTCAAAGGTTTATTGTGTAAATATTGTTTTTTCTTTGTGACCGGTGGTGTTGGTGGCGTCAATAATGCTACCATTCTAAAAGCTCTAGTCACTGAGCCTCTGAGAGACTTCAAACATTTGATAGGGTCTACAGAGGATCTGGAGAAGCATAGTCGACACGACTATCACAAAAATTCCCTACTGGCTGCAGATGATTTTATTCACACTTATAATACTCCTGAAATTGATGTTATTAACCAGATCAACAAGGAGCGATTATTGGAATTTCAAGAAATAGAAATCGGCTCAAGCAAATAAAAAGCAATTTTTTTTTACGGTCGAAAATACGTACCTCTCTGTGGGTTTAGGAACGATGGAATGATAGAGTTGAATTCAATAGATTCCGCCAATGCCGGTCAAAAGCAAATGGGAGTTTTTAAAAACATTTAAAGTTGAGAGTGGAGTCAGGAAATAAAACTCTTGAAGAAAACTTAAAATAATATTCAGCGCGTGCCAGATATATCAGTAAAACTACCAAAAACCAGCTTATAGAATGTGGCGGATTGGAAATCGCTGAAAAAATCTTAGAGAATGTTAAAAACAGCGCTTACTACCGACGTTTCCCACAAATCCCAGATATCTATAAACTTGCGTTATGTACATGACGGAATAAAGAGCTCATGTAAAGACGCGAAAAGAATGGTCTATTAACAGGAGAGGCTCTTGGAAAATGTGGGCTACGCCAGTTGAAAAAATTAAATATTCCGTTGAATATGTGAGTGGGAATCGGAACAGACAGTTTTAGTGTGATGATCTCTGAACAGCGTAGTGCCATTGTGACCCTAAAGAAGGAACTTACCAATGCAGTGAAAACACCATGTGGTATAATCACAAATTTAATAACTCTTTAGCATAGTCTAATAAGGTCCCAGATTCTCGAAATGCAGTTGGAGCCATGAAGGAAGTTGGTAGACTTTTCAGCTTTCCGAAGCAAAGACAGGTCCTTATTTAAAAATTAGGCTGTGGCTTAACGACCATTTGTGAGCAGTGATGGGTTGATAAACACGACGGGATCTTTCAATTTGCGGCAGACTTTTCTAAGTTAGTTGAATGCTTTGAGAACATTTCTAACTGGGAAGACGCACTACTGCAGCGAAAACAGCTTCTCTAGCATCAGCCCTCTGCGAACCTAAGTTTATTGTGTCAATGTTATCTCTCAGCGACAAGTTATCTCTTCCCATGCCATTGGGCAAAGTGCTCCAAAATCCGTCGCTTTTTCTTCAGAAATAGTAGAAGACCCAATTAATATTCTCGCAATTCGTCATGAGCAAGCTGAAAAGTACTTCCGGCTTGTACGGAGGCGAGCCGAAACCCCAGCGCCGAAATTGAACATTCAGCTGTCCATTCCTAAGCGATGCGGCCGACAAATCAATCGTGCGAACTATATAACCATCTCACCAGAGGCATACTACTGTCTAAGCATATATAACCAGGGACTGGGAGCGAAATGCTGGGTGAACGCTCCATGCGTTCCTGACGCACTTCTCCTCTGTTCATATTTTGTCAGTGTTAGGAACTAAAAGGTTCGTACGCGCTACCCGAGGTAGGAAGAGTCGTGTGGTGAGCAGAGAGTGGATGGTCGTGGCTACCCGAAAACTAGGCAGCTCCGTACTCGAGCGGACCATGTGAACGCGTAGCAAACGGTTAGGCCAGCAGATGGGAACCGACGTCAGAAATCGTGTTCGAGTTTACCACTGGCGGCCGCCTACTCTTGCTCCCAGATAGGTTTTCACCGTCAGGCATCATCAAACAGCTACAGGCGAGCTGATGCGTGAGGAGGAGAAGAGTTTCTGCGTTGTGAACGCTCATTGCACAATTTATATTTCACCAGGTGGCGCTGCGTCACATGCTGTACGGTTCAATACATAATATCAACTAATATCATTCTTGGGCTTTCTTCGAACTTTAGTTTTCAATTGTTATATTACATATGATCTGAAACAGTACTAATTATCTGTCTTGTTTGAATTAGAAATTATTAGTCTTCACATATGTGAAAAGTTGATGACTGAAGAAATACGGAACAAAAAATATTTTATAAATGCAAATACTAAATATTGACCTTGAAATGAAAACGTATAAGCTTTTCTCAGCATTTCAAGATTTTTTGAACATACTTTTGTTCACTTTCTAATTGCAAACAGATGAATTTAGAATAACATGCAGGCACAATATTCTAATGGAATTTTTAACTCAATAAAAATTTACAAACTTACATGGTTTTACACATCTTCAAAAATAAGTTCTCAATATAAAACGTAATTTCCCATAACTTGATTTTCAAATTAAATGATGAATCTTAAAAAAAAGTTTTTCAACAAAAGTTAAACATTAACAAACCAAATAGTTTGATTTTCAACCACAGATATGGTTTTCTAACCAATAACAATAATTTTCGGACAAAAATACGAATTACTATAAAAATACATAAATGTCGAACGAAATTGTTGAATTTTCGACTAAAAAAAAGTTTTTTTTTTATCCAAAATGGAATATTTTAATTTTCAGTGTAATAAATTACTTTGAAAAATGAATTTTCGACCGGTGTAATTCAACTAAACAGACGAATTTCTAACAGAATAGTTGAATCGTCAACCAAACGAACAGTTTCAGAATAAAACATTAATATTCTACCCAAACAGACAGTTGAATTTAAAACTAAGGCGATCACTTTTCAACCAACAATGAAATAGGTACATTTGCATAATAGTTGCACTTTTTGACCAAAGAGAGTGATCTTCAACTATTAACATTAATTTTTACTTAGGAACTTGTAACTTTCAACGAAGTAGTTGTCTCTTCAATCAAGAAGATTTATTTGCCAGAAAAGAAAGTTTTCATAAACTTTCAAGATAAATTAGTTGCATTTTCAAAGAAGCACGATCAACTGTTACCTGATATGTTATATATGTTACCTGCTTTGTTATCAGAAAACAAATTAATGTCCAAAAAAATTAAAGATTTGTGAACAAAATAAATCAATAATTGATTAATAAAATGAATTTAGAAGCAAATAATTCAACTATTGACTTGAACATTCGACTATTTGGTTTTTGGTTGAACTTCAATTGTTTTCGTCGCAAATTTTTCCATTTTTTTGAACATACATCTTTGTACTATTGGGTCGAAAATTGTACCGTTTTTTTTATGATGTCTCCTTTTTGGTTAAATTTGACTATGTAGTTCTCATTCAAAATCAAAATATAGTTTGTCTGACATGTCACCTATACTATACATTTCGCTAACAATTCATCTTTTCGATTAAAAATACATGCATCATTATTGAAACTGATCAGTACTTGGTTGAAAAGTAATTCCACCTGTTAAAGATTCATCTCCTCAGATAAGGAATATAAATTGCTGAAAATTCGTGACAATTCAACAGTTTGAATTTTTGAAAATTACTAAATTTTGGTGGAACTCAACTTTTTTTTATTTCAAATAAAAAAACTTTTTGTTGTCTTTATGGGTTGGAATAACAAATATACTATTTTTTATTGACGATACATTGTTTTTTGCTTGCAAATTCTACAACTTCGTTACATTTGTTTTCTTGCATTACTGAGAAATGTTTCTTGGTTGGAAATTTAAAATCGGTTAAAAAATCGTCTTCTTTTTTGTTGTCAAATTAACATCTTTTTCTGAAAATTCGATATTTTTTTTTAAAAATGAAACTGTTTCCTTGAAAATCAATCTGCTTTGTTTAAGAATTCACCTTCAGTTTTTGCAACTTCATCTTATTGGGTAAAAATTAATGTTCTTAGTATAACTATTAGTAATCCATTCTGTTGAAAATGAAACTACTTTGGTGCATATTCTTAGTTTTTGGATGGAGTTTACTGTTCTTGATTTACAATTGCAATTTTTTTTTCTTTTTTAAAATATTGCCAGTATTACAGTTGTCGTTCAGAATTCTTTTTTTTTTTTAAGAAAAAGTTAAAAAAAATTAAAAATTAATTTTTTAATAAAATATTACCTTCTATGGTTGGAAATTTTATTTTTTATTTACATTTACTTTAATTTAAATTTCATTTTTTCAACTAACAATACAACTATTTCGTTGAAATTCCATGTGTAAAGATTTACTTTTTTGGTTTAATTTAATTGGGTTTAAGGTAATATTACATCTTTTTCGGTTTCACTATCAAGTATGATAATTTCTGATGAAAATTCATCTTTTAAGGTTGAAAATTCAACCACTGGGTTACAATGTACAGTGCTTCCTTAAAAATTCCTCTCTATAGTTGAAAAGTCATTCATTTGTGTGAAAAACCGTTCTTTGGGTTACAATGTATCTTCGTTGGTGAAAAATTGCATCTTTTTCATTAAAAGTGGAACTGTTTGACTAGAAATTAATCTGTTTTTGGTGAAGATTCAACTATTTTCTTAACAATTGGTCATGGTGGGATGAATTATGCTGCTGTTGAGTTCAAATTATTACATTTTCCGTTGAAACGTTTAAAGTATTATAATTATTCTAAAGAATTTACATATTTTTATGGGAAATTGCACTACGCTGGTAAGGATTCATTTTTTGGTAGCAGATTCATTTCATTGGTTCAAAGTTTAACTACTGATGATTTTCCTACAAATAATGTCCTACAATTTTTTCTTCATTACAGGAATTATGGGAACAAAACAATCGCGAAGAAACTGTGAGAAATTGATTGTCGGAACATCATTATATCATAGTAATAATAATTATTATTAATGTTAAATGATACTTTTTCACAAGGTTCCGGTTAAACTTGAATAACTTGAATAAATTAAGTCCTACAGCAACAAAAACACTGCATATGTATGTATGTATGTATATATATATGTATAT
>CAKNYM010037855.1:51071-66435 GCA_932195095.1 Andricus curvator | reverse complement strand
CTTACGCTAAGAAGCTACGTGAACTAACGTCAATGCATAGGGCTGATGTTAACCTCTTGCGAGCTGATTGGAGACTGATTATTTTCTCGCATGGTTGCTTGCTTATGTAACTTCCACCCACTTTACGATTATAAATAAAACCCATCACATTGATTTGACGTGCAATCGAATCGTTATAGTCTCTCTTCGAAAGTTTACCAAGTCTCCGCCTTGATCCACTATGCGGAGCTGAATATGATGTACTGTCTTCACGGCGATCCGAAGGTAAATGACGTGTGATGGTACTTCTACGATTTTATATCCTGGTGGGACAGTTGGAAAGAATTCATGAATTGTGTAAACTTTGCGATTGTTAATATATGCTCCAGTTCTTATATTACACTCAACTCTGAGAGCATTGACCTTAAGAATGGCTACTGGTGGATCTAATGTATGCAGTTTGTTAGCCGGAAGAACACGTGATTCAAATCCTAACAATTAACCAATAGAATCTTTAGGTTTAAAATTAACTTCACGAGTGCTTTTGATTTCACTGCGCAAAGTATTGTTGTTAGGCTTGATACTTATCATCATATCTTTAATTTCTAGATTCTTTTGCACATAGTTCTCAATCTCACCACTGCTACTCGGTACTATTACAACAGAATAGTTTTCATTCGCTAGAGACATCTGTATATATTTTTCAACATTTTCAATTTCATAGCTGCCAGGGGGTATGGTCACAACGTGATCACCAATGTAAAATATATTGTTTCCATCATCAACGTTAGGAATTGAATTAAATGTGAGTAATTGAACAAGACCATACCCATACCCATACCCAGCTTTGATTTAGTATTCATGATGTTAGTTATAGCTACTGCAGCTGCTTTTTCACTAAAACCAGATTCTTTAGAAAATACTCGTTGCCACGCTTTGTCAGCTAGTGTTCGATCAGCAGTGTTTCTTACTTCAATATTCTCACGATTTTTCGAATAGGCAATATGGTGCTCCTTGCAAGCAGCGTCCAGCGGATTTATACCTGGATCACCTCATTTTAATCGTTTAGCTAATTTAGTACCAGGTCCACAGTACTGGTTGCCTGGTAAATGTAATTCAAAAGGTAACTTGTTGATAATACTATTAACCAAGCCTTTACCACAGCGTTTCATAACTTTCTCTCTCTGCGATGTATAATCATTCCTCACTCTACGAAGGTTAATACGCGACTGACTCGAAGCTTATATAAGCGCGGTATTTATAGCCCGAGCAGCAGTCGAGATGAAGATGCGGTTCGAGAAACAACCTGTTAAACTTCCGATCGCGAATATAGACACCCTAGTTCAGCGTGAGCAGAAGAGGGTGAAACTTCACGGCAGTCTGCTGTCAGACTGCATTCGTGCTGTTTTTTGTGGACCATCCAATTGTGGTAAAACAAATGCACTGCTTTCTCTAATTTTACATCCAAATGGTCTCAGATTTGAAAATATTTACCTCTACTCGAAATCTCTTCAACAGCCCAAGTATAAATTCTTGGAAAGTCTACTCTGTGACGTAGATGGCGTTAAGTACTTTCCATTCAGTGAGCACGAAGAAGTAGTTTCACATAGCGAGGCTAAACCAAACTCCATTTTCATATTTGATGATATCGCTCGTGAAAAGCAAGACAATGTAAGAGCCTTCTTCTGCATGTGAAGACATGTAAATGTTGATAGTTTCTATCTTTGTCAAGCATATGCTCGAGTCCCTCAACAATTAGTTAGAGACAATACCAATTTATTAGTTCTTTTTAGGCAAGATGAGACAAATCTCAAACATAGTCATGATGATCATGTAAATACAGATATGACGTACACCAAGTTTCGAGATTTGTGCTCAACATGCTGGAACACTGACAAATATGGATTTATAGCTTTGATAAAGATAGGAATTTAAATGAGGGTAGATATAGAAAAGGATTTGACTGCTTTGTTATTTTATAAATACAAGAGATTGTACTAAAATAAAGTGAGTTTTGTTTGAGACATCGAAGCGCCAACATGTTTCATAAAGAGAAAGAAGTACTCCGTCAAATAGCAAAAGCTAGTGATGCAATTCGACGGAAACATCGTATGCCCAAATTAGGAAAAGAAGCTGCTGAAAGTATATTGAATACAACCTTCAAACCTACAGTTGCGCCACTAAAAAAACTGGGAAACATGTCTGTCAAGCATGAATTTAAGAAGGAAATTAAAAAAGATGATGATGAAGAAAATGATGACATATCTTTTATGACTGCTGATGGGGATGATCGAGAGCATAATACAACTATGGTTCAGGAAGATGATGATGAACCTACTCGAAATTATGAAAATCCAACAAAAAAGTTCCTCTTCTTGTTAAATCGCAATGGGAAACAATGTTTGGATATGATCTATGGAGTCCGTAAGCTCGAGGATGGATCCCTCATGATTGGTGACACTCCGATAAGTTTTGAAAATCAACATGTCAAAATTGGTGATAAGCGCTATCTGATAAGCAGTGGATTGTTAGAACTTTTGTTTAAACAAAAACCTGAAGAAGCTTATGTGAATCCTGATGATTTCAGTAACTATAAAGAAATTCTTATTGCAACCAATGCACATAAGAAAAAGTATAGTTGCTCTGAACCTATACGTGCAGACAAAAGTTTCAAGTACATGAATATTATCGCAAAACTTTTTCCCAATAAAGAGTTGACAAAAAGACGGTCAATCAATGGTGGATTGTTAAAAAATCATTCAAACAATGGTAGGTCATTAAAAAGTCAATCAATCAGAAGTAAGGATTCAGTACCTCACTTTATGATTGCAAGACAAGATTCAAGGCCAGACTATATCCACTGGGATGATCCTAATGAGTTAGTCGATTGTCTTCAACTGCTCATGGGGTCTCAAGCAGCTGGAAATCCTAGTCACAATAATGAAATTATCTCCATCATTGAGGAATTACAAGAGGCTCAAATCATATATTAGGAGAGTTCAGCTAAATATAGCACCAGTATTAAAATGAGCATTGACGTGTTCGGTCATCCTCTGAACCGAGCTGTTTCAGCAAGTCGTGGACCTGCTTGAGCTCCTGGCGTTGGTTTCAACTTTACTTCAGATGACAATTATGACATTGATAAAATTAATGATAAAATTAAGAATATACAAATCAATGCAGAACAATAGTTATCACTTCGCAACGCTGAACTCATTGCTCAATTGAACGCGCGAGTGAATGCACTAGAAAATGGACGCAAAGAAACTGACAGTAGTCACAGAGCTGCAAAAACCTGCAAGAAGGAATTACTCACGTCGCCGTGTGATAATGCGTGGTATTGATGAGACCTGGCAGGCAGATTTGGTTGAAATGATCCCATATTGCCAAGTGAATAAAGGTTTCAAGTACTTGCTTACTGTTATAGATATATTTTCAAAGTACGCCTGGGCTATTCCAGTGAAAAGCAAGACTGGAAAAGATATGCAATGAAATCTATACTTGTATACATACAAATATAACGATACGAAACATCGAGCCATTGGCATGAAACCTAAAGATGTGACCGCTGATGATGAGGAAGAATTGATGCAACGTTTCTATGAAAAAAGGAAAATACCCATGAGACGAATAAAATTCATAGTTGATGATAAAGTTCGAGTGAGCAAACTGAAAAACCTTTTTGAAAAGGGATACACTGCGAAATGGTCCACAGAAATATACACTGTAGACCAAGTCATGTCAACTAAACCAGTTACGTATAAGCTCAAGGACTATCACAATCAACCAATTGCTGGTGGCTTCTATCAAGAAGAGCTCCTCAAGGTCAAGTACCCTGGCATTTATCTCATAGAGAAGGTTCTCAAGGAAAGAGAAAACAAGGTCTATGTAAAATGGCTCGGATTTGATTCTTCACACAATAGTTGGATAGATAAGTCAGACATGTAAATTAACGTTAAACTATAGTTAAATTATAGTTAAAGGATAGTTAAAGTATAGTTAAGTTATAGTTAAGTTATATTTAAAGTATAGTTAAAGTATAGTTAAATTATATTCAAAGTATAGTTAAATTATAGTTAAAGTATAGTTAAATTATAGTTAAAGTATAGTTACGTTATAGTTCATTTAACATTAAACTAATATTAAACTTATGTATCAACTAGATGTAAGGTTTTTGAAAAATAAAGAAAACTATATGTACATATAATGTTGTTGTTGTTTATTCCACATCAATATATATTTACAATGTTAGCTTACAATCTATACACACACTCATTTCCTATTTACAATTTATGCACTATCCCCATCCATTCTCTTATCTTCTAATTCCTTAATTCTATAGTGTCCCCATGGCAGAGTATCGGTACTGCCTGGCAATAGGAACCTCTTGTAGTCGTAAGGACTTAATGCTATTTTACATTGTTTCAATGTTTCGACGTTCTGTAATCGCGATCTAATTACATATTGCGTCCTATTTTGCGTTTTAATATTTTGTAAGCAGTCAATGTAGTCGTTAAATTCTATATCTTTCGTGACTACTCCAGCCTTTACGCCTTTCGCTTTATTTAAAAAATCTTGGCCGTTGACTCGCACGCTAGACATTTTACTCCGCAAGCCAACAAACTCTGTTAAGATTTTACCGTTGCATTCGTGTTTCATAAGACCTAAAATCTTTTTGTTGGCGTGCGCAATACCATAGATGTTATTCGGAGGGTAGTCATAGGTGTCGAACTTGCGGATATCTTCTTTCACGCCCGCGTAAATATTTGGACATTTAACCTCATAAATAAAGCTGTCTGTGTCTGTATACAGCATTTCAAGGTTACTACCGTACTTTGGTAACATGTAGCCATAATGAAAGTCGTACATCAAAGTCTTGGAGATATCCAGCACACTAAGCCCTACGTATATCGGTTTATTGAACAAAACCTCGGTCTTTGTCAATTCCACGACTACGAGATGTACACTGAAGATTGCGCGACTGTGGAAGTTGGGTTTTGATATGAAGCCTTCTGCACCGTATCTACCCTCCCACTTTGTGACAAGTTTAACGTCTACATGTTTGCGCACGTTCTCCACTGTTTTTCCATAAACCGCGTTATTCATTAATTCAAAAAGGGGATTGATGGAATTTAAGAATTCGATGAATTTTAACTAATTTAAAACCGTTTGCCAAAGCTTGGTTAAGTGCACGATAATGGAGAACGTATTTGCACTTGGGTAGGAAGGTAGTTAGCAGTTTCTCCTGCCTTGACCCTGGCGGTTTCGAGCGTTCAGGACAAAAAGGCAAATCATTATGAGCATCGTAAAGCTTTTCCGGGTATTCTAAGTCTACTTCCAAAATATAGCCAACAGGTGAATCATCGGGAACATTAAAGTTAATATCTACATTTGGAACACACTCGAAACCACCATAGGGAAGCCATTGCGCCATTGCCCAACCATACAGGTTGTTGGCGTCAAAGTAGGCCAAATAAATGATCGCACCATTCTCATTGTAAACTTCCATGTATGGGTTATTTACTTTGGCATAGCGGTTAGAGCATTGGCTTGCTCCACCCCTAATACCTAGCTCAATAAACATGAGTTTAACAATGTCAGTCAGGAGTTCTAACTTTATTTCGGTATACTTTAACATGGCGTCCCAAGTCAAACCAGGAATCGTATAATAGTGTGCTGGATCTAGACCGTACGCTTTCAGACACTGTTCTCGGAAATTTTCTAAGATATCTGCAAGTAACAACACGTCTGTTTTCATATACAAATCAACGTACTCGCCAAGATTTTTACAATTAAACTCAGACCATACGCGTTGCGCATGCGCATAGTCTTCATCAGATATATGCATATCATTTAGAGTAGTATAAAATTGTTCTTTCCTCGGCAATTGTGTCTCCAATAGTTTCGCTCACGAGTCTGAGTACTCGTAACGCAAAACACCTTTACGTGTAAGCAATTGAATTTTTTCCCGACTTATATTGGAGAACACGGAATTTCCAATTGTATAGGTCTCTAAGTACGAGCCTAGTTTTTCTAATGATGACGCCATAAATCTGAATGAGTCAATGAAGCGCAATTTGATCTCACTTCCCTTGACGTGTTTCGTGAAAGAAATATACATTTGTTTGTTCAAGGGAAGGAGGTCAACTTTACCTTCAAATCCTGTACAAATTTCACGAATTATAAAGTGTGCATCATAGCCAGTGAGATTATGGAACACTACAGGTATAATTCGAGAATCTTGATAGTTTATGTTACAATCTTGATGAGCCGGCCCTCTATATTTACCTGTTAAATAGCTGTGATCGCGAACTTTTGTTTCACCCGGTGCTATTTTCTTCTTGCAAATGTGGCACACAGTCGCTTCCCTGAAGGCAGACTTTTGCTCACAAGTAAGATCATCCATAGGAATTGGGCATAGGAAGACGGTTTCAACGTCTTCATCCAATTGCTCCAATTCCTTGGCGAACCAGTTTGCGGGGTCTGCATCTTCAGGGCAGGAGTGATAGTCAGACAGAGAATCGTCATAGCTACATTTCAAATAATATCCTATACTGAAGATTTCATGGTGTTGAAAAACTTCAGTATAGGATTTATTTTCCTGCGGTTTCTCAGCCGGTATAAGCAAACATTCACAGTCTGAATAGACTATGAATGGGACCTTTTCTTTATTGTTGTAATTTTTAAATTCTACAAAGTTATTGCCAGGTTTAGGTAGATTAATTTTTTAATGGTTTAGGGTCTTACAATCTTCTTCGTGGGTGGACAATTTTTCTTCACTCGTAAAATAGTGGAGACATCTATCGCAAATGTATTTTTTTCTGTTGCCTTTCGACAATTGCTTACTAACGAGTCTTGACAGATCTTTTATCCACACATAATGGAAGTTATAAAGATCTTGATCATAGTCGTCGTAGTCGGCGTCATCATCATCAAGGCTATCGTCAATGTAGTCTTGAACATAAAGAAGGTTAACATGTTGTTCCCTCTTTTCAGATGTTGGATGTAGAGTGACAACAGTATAATTAAAATTTCTTTTTTTCAGACCATACACGTTTACAGAGATGTCATTTACTTTTTCGAATTTTTGTATATCTTTCAGAGTTACGGGAAAGTTTATTCCACTAAAATCTGATGTATCTTTATGCTGCTTATAGTTCGACACACGATATACATGTTGTGAAACTGGATACAACGCTGATAACACTGCCCATTTGAAACATTCGTTGTCATTATTCAGTACATTGACACAAGCATGTTTCTTTTTAATTGGCAGCGGTATGTCGATATAAAGACTAGCTCGCATAGGGTTGTATTTGTTAATATTAATTTCTAATTTCATAATCGAGTGTAATTTCCATTCGGAATCAAATTTTTTGGAAATCTTCAAGTTTCTTTAGAATTGGTTGTTTCACTTTATCGTTGAACCAATCATCTAAAACAGTCGTTGAATAAATTTCTTTTGCCTTAGACTGAAATTTTTTCAGTTCAACGTTTGCATTATCGTTGACAACTCTTTTAAATTTAGCACCAAATTCGGCATACACTTTTATTGCTCCAAACTTATTTAACGCCTCTATTATGTGCTTTTTAAATATAATGAACGCATCATCAAGGAACGCATTAATATCCTTATGAACTATATTTACAATTACTCCTGTGTGAAGTCGGCGCTTACACGCTGCGTCACAATCAACCCATCTTACATGATCAGTGAGAGGATCTCTCACACTTGCACCTTGTACTAGTAACGCATCATATAATTTGTTCGACGATATTTACAGATTTTTTCGTTCAGCCGACGATATACATATATTTCGATGTAAATTATTTGCACTTCTAAAAATATTATCACACTCAATTATCCATCGTTGGATGCTGGTGAGCACTCCATCTTTTCCTCTCAGGGTCTGAAGCAGGTCCACAGTCCCACTCTAAATCGGAGTCGGCGAAAAAGCAGCATGCAAAAAACCATGCACTAAAACTACAAGCAAAAAGCCATGCACAAATACTACAAGGAAAAAGCCATGCATTAATACTACCATGCACTATAAGTAATAAAGCCATGCAAACTATTATGCACTAAAGGGGAACGCCATGCACTTATACTGCAAGCGAAAATACATGCAAATATAAATTGAGTACTTACCTTGGATTCTCTCCGGGGCCTGGTGTACCGTCTTCTGGATCGCTCGATGAGACTTGCATCGAGCGATGCGACGGAATGATCAGCCTGCTTTCTGCGGACCCTTTTATAGGATGCTGCCCCACTCTTCACTACCCCACTTCAATTCTGAGTCTGCGCAATGAAGATATATTCTATTGCGCATGTATCACATCTTTGAGAAAATCTAACCACTGAGCTACACTCTTTGCACAATGCTAATTATCCACTTGTGACAGTGATTCAATCTGTCGGCAGGTGGTACAAGCCAATGTACAGTCTGCTGCCAGTGGCACCATCTGTTGGCCACATTAAAAATCTGCATTACCGACCGAGGGTAATACCGCCTTGCGACGGTAGCGCCGTCTGTTGGCTGCATTATTGACGGCCGGTAACTTGTGACTGAACCTCAATCTGTTGTCCACATTACAAAGCTTGATGGCTACATTAGGAAATCTGCATTACCGACCGAGCTTAATACCGACGCTAGCGCCATCTGTTGTCTGCATTCGGAATTTGCATTATCGACCGAGGGTAAATGCCGGCTGCCGGTAACTCAGCACGGACTCGAACCCTTGCTGGGTCGGTAAGTGGCCCAGAACCCGCTTTGTTATACTACTTTCTACTTATATTAACTTATATGCTATCGCTTTGTCTTAACCAAATTACTCTCGAGATTTGCTTTTAAAGTTTTCCTTACTTTACTGTCTTGTATAGGAGTGCGCGATTGGCCTTTCCCTACTGCATGCCCCTTACTTTCTCTCATTTCTTCCAGTCTCATCATCCAGCTTGCCCCTTGGCCACTTCCATCCAATATCCTCCTTATCCTGTCACCCACACTCTCACCACCTGTTTCCTCCCCCATACATCTCTCTAAAACATGCCCCCATGATTCTATCTCGTAATAACATACTCTACATCTTCTTTCCTCTTCATCCATCCAGTACCTACACTCTCTCACTCCTGTTATACTTAGATTCACCGATTTGTTTTCATCTTTCCTCCCCCTCCTTAATTATCAGTTCATTCATGTTGCAAATAAATTAACCGTAATACTCTGATAAAAATGTAAGAAGAATCAGTAAATTTAAATTATTATAATTATTAGATATATATTTTAATATATTTTTCAATTTTTTACATTTATTTATAATATTTGTTGCTAACGATATAAAATATTTTATTCTTATAATTTGTTGTGATTCTCAATCACTTTGAAACCAATTATGAATTAATTTTATGAGATAAATAAATACCTGCGTGACTGTCAATAATACACAATCTCATTAGTTATTTATAAAAAAATTTTATAATGACTTATTAATCGACAATATTTAGTAATTTTCCGTGATGAATATTTTTCGCATACAAATTTTCAGCATTTTCAGTGAAGAGAAAATATTTTTCTATGATCGAGCATTGCTAAGAAGTATTTATTTATATATAAATAATTTATGAGAATTTGGTTGAATCTGAAACTAAATATTTTTGTTAATTGAGTGTGACTGCAGTCATTAAGATGACCAATGAGTTAATTCAACCTGAGTAACAAATAATTGTTAGTTTATTTTTATAAAGTTTATAAAACGTCAAAGTATAGTCTTCAGTTCGAACATTGTAGGCTAAAAAGATTCAAAGTAGGGCAGCATTAAAGGAGAGGTTAAACAGTGTCAAAGTAGGGTCTTGATTTATAAAAATGTAGGCTATAAAGATTTAAAGTAGCTTCAGAGAGGTGTTACAGCGTCAAAGTAGGTTCTTATAGATGAAGACTGTAGCATCTAAAGCTGCAAAGTAGGGCCTACAGATTTAAATGGAGTCAAAGTAGGCTCTAATCTTTCATTCTCTAAGACTTAAAAGTTTAAAGCAGGGGCTATAGGTTTAAATAGCGTCAAAGCAGGTTCTAATAAGGAGCTGCAGGTTCAAAGTAGGGTCTATATTTCGACTCGGGTAGATTTTTAGAACACAAACTCTAATCATGTTTTAGCATTAAATGAAAGAGCTCTTAATCACATCTCTTATCTTACGATCACGCTCGAAACTCGACACGGGGATACAGAATTTAAGATCCTGAATATATGACCTACCATAAGAAATTCTTTATTTCTTTAGGTGCCTTTCTTGTTCCTATCCTATTCAATTAACTTTCGACATTTTTTCTAATTTTATTAATATTATCTTTATTATTTTCAAGTGTTAGAAGGTTCTACATTATAATCGACGTGTCTCTAGACAAACGTAAGTAGTGGTATAGGGTCGGTTCTGGATAGATTAGTGTTAGTGCATGTCCGTGTGAGGATGAGTTTATATTTGTGTGTATGTGTGATTGCGTATGGAGAGGGATGATGTGTCATGTTTTTGCTTACGTTATAAGACAATACCAAAGAGGTGAGTGATAGAATCACCCTTTGATACACGGAAAAAAGTGGATCGTTAAAAAAACTCTATGAACCAGCAGCTCTAACTATTTTAAATTGAACCGCAGCTTTTCGTCGGTGAATTTTGTTAAAATTACTATTTCGCATTCAGTTTATTTTAACTGACTTCTTAAAAGATTAGGATGAATAATTTCAAATAGTAGGATGCACAGCACCACTTGGTAACCGTCCACACTCAGGAGAATAAGAGTTATTATTTCGTGTAGTATGCCTTACTTCTGTGAAGAGTAACTTTGCCGATTTCGCGTTGTAACGCATGTATGTATATGTATATATGCACTGCACGCATTCTATACACGATTTATAAATAGATTAGCTCGAAACTTTCGACAACAAAAATGATGTAAAATGTCGATCGATTTGAAAAGGAAAAAATTATTTTAGATATGATTACTGCACTTAATTTACGATTATTCTTACACAGTTGCACGCACAGAACTTACACATACGATCGCACGCTCAAACGCTTTGAAAAATCGCCCCCGCTGGGGAATCGAACCCTACCTAACTACCTAAAACCTGTCCTAAAACGTAAATCTAGCGCACGCGTTAGTCAAGTGAGCTACGGAACCGCTTAGATTTTTCTGACAAACTCTCGGTCAAGCTGTTCCTCTGAGAAAAACGTGGCCAGCTTAGAAATGATAATAAATGTTTACTTAACATTTTTTTAATTAATCTCTTACTGATGATTTCTAATATTTTTAACGAGCTTGGGAAAAATACTTTGCTTAGAAGTATGAACTCACACAGTAAATATATTATTAGTAATTTATATGTATATTATTATAAAATGAATTAAATTACAATTTTTAAAAAGTACATATTTTGTATTATTGAAAATTAAGACTTGAAAAAATGTTTTCGAATGAAAGTTTTGGAATTTTGATTTTATTTTATCATCATCTCACTTTATTTAAAACGCAACATTCATTTACATAACTGATATATAAATAAAAAATAGTTTAAAAATCGTAATAATATATCAAATGCAAAATCGAAATCACTATTTTAAGATGAGACAAACGTTGAACAGTGATTTAAATTTAAATTTTTTGCACAAATAAAATTTTTCTCATGAGATATGGGGATGCTGCATTAAAATAAAAACTGTTCAAAACAAAACAAAAATATTCGGTTCCGAGAAATTAATATCAGGGTGCACAGTCATCCCCTGTTTTTCTTGAAATTTCCCTTTTCCCCCTATTCTCGTAAACCTTCCCCCTTTTCTCTTTAAATATACGATATTTGAAATTGTACCCATTATTGAATAATAATTAAAGCAATTATAGCACTCTAATAAATAATTTATGAATAAATAAGGTACACGTTCCAAGTGCAGACCATTAAAAATAAATACTCTTAAATAAATTTGAAGATGAAACATTTTAAAGCAAGTTGAAAATGTGAAAACTGCAGACAGAAGTTATTATCCAATATAAAATTGGAACAGTTACAAAATATATATTATTTTTTAAATAATTATTAGAAGATTAATACATTTTAGTTGAAATGTACAAAGTTAAATACCTAATTAAAAAATGGAATATTCCAAACTCATCAACTGCAATTTTCGAGGCAATTTTAAATGTTCTAACTTGAGCAATTTGAATTTTTTTTTAAATCTTTACTTGAAAATGTAACTATTGTTGAAACTTTTTCTTCTTGAAAATTAATTTTTTTAAACTCACAATTGAACTATTCCATTTGTGTTTGAAAATTGATCTTTTTTAGTCGGAAATTCAACTATTTGGTTGCAAGTTCAAATTTCGTTCAAAAGTTATATTTTTTGGCAGAAAGTTGGTTAAAAATGTAACTATTAGGTTGAAAATATATTCATTTTGTTGAAAAGCTGTCTTTTTGGTTGAAAATCGAACTACTTTGTTAAAAATTCACTTTTTCAAACTGAAAATTGCAATTTTTGATTGAAAATTATTTTTTGTATTGAAAGCTTATATTTTTGAGTTAAAAATTCGAGTGTATTGTAGAAAGTACTTTTTTTGGCACGACAATTCAATAATTTGGTAGAAAATTGGTTTTTTCATTTGAAAATTAGTTTCTTGAAATGAAAGTGTAGCAATTCCATTTTTGGTTAAAAATTGATCTTTTTTATTTTGAAAATTCAAATATTTGGTTAAAAATGTATGTAATCTGTTAAAAATTCGTCCTTTTTTTGTAGAAAAATAATCTTCTTGCTTTAAAATTCGACATTTTGAATACCATTTTTTTTCTTCATTGGCTAAAAAATCTTTTTTGGTTGAAAACTCAACTCTTGTTGAAAATTCATGTTTTCGGATTAAAAATTCAACTGTTTTGTAGAAAATTTGAATTTTCTCTGAAAAATTCAATAGTTTGCTGGAAAATTCAACTAATTGGTCGAATTTTGAACAACTATGTTAAAAATTCATTTCTCAATTCAAAATTCATCATTTTAGTTAAAGTTTGTTCTTGTTTGTTAAAAAGTAGGTTTTTTAACTACCAATTGTAATGTTTGGTTGAAAATTAACTTTTTAATTATTAATTCATATTTTCGTGTTGAAAAATCAACTGCATTGTAGAAAATTCTTCATTAAGGCTTCAAAATTCAACAATTTGGAAGAAAATTCAGTTTTTTCAATTGAAAATTAATTTTTTGAAACGAAAATATAACTATTCGATTTTTGGTTAAAGCTGATGTTCTTAATTCAACAATTCAACTATTTTGTTCAAAAATTATCTTACTCGTTGAAAATTTAAAATTGCGAAAGTTAAAAATAAATTTCTTTCTCAGTTACAATTTTTTTGAAAATGTGCAAAAACATGTTTTTTTTTGATTGAGTCATATGCACACATTTAAAAAAAAGTTGAATATGTCGAAACTGAAATTTATTCAGCTTGAACCAAAGAAATTTTTTTTTATTTTTCTTTTTTGGAAAAAAATGTTTGTCGTGAATTAGGACTTTTGGGATTTAATTTTTTTTTGCGATTTTCGAACGTTATAAACACCACGAAAAAAATGTTTTCCATGGATAAAAAATAATAACATGTTTCTTTGGTTCAAGCTGACTCAATTTCAGGTGCGAATCAATCCAAAAAACATGTTTTTGTATATTTTCCAAAAGTTTTCAATAAGGCAAATTTTTTTTTTAATCAAAAAAAATTGTTTAATTGTAAATTTAAGAAAGAGAACAGAAGATATTAACTGATTTCAATTGTTTTAAATTTAGATTGAAAGTATTAATTATAGTAAGGATAAAATGACAAATCTTGGAAAGAAATATTTATGAGAGCGATGTTAAACATATCAAAATTGTGTATTTAACTAATTTTATTTTTTCCCGGACTTTTTCATTTCACTCTGGATGGATTTCCAACGACCTAAGTATATCCAATTTTTAAAAATAAATCTTTAATGGCAGAAATCATTGAAAAATCATTAAAAATTATTTAAAAATGTAACATTTCTTACGAAAAGGTTGTGTGTTCTTTTCGACATATGAAAATAAATGTTTAATCTTTCCCCTATTTTCCCCTTTTTCGTGCGAAAACCACCCTATCTCCCCTTTTTTGAGCTCCTTTTACGCTGTGATCCCTGCAATATTAAAGATCGCGATATCATAGTAGTATGGTAGATTTTATTGTTGTTCAGAATCTGAAAAAAATTAGAAAATATATTTTTTATCATGAAATGGTAGTAATTTCTACAAACATATCAATGTGAAAAGGTTGAAAAAATTATTATTACGTTAAAATTGGAAATTAATTTGAACTAAAATTTTATTACAAATTATTTTTTAATTATTATTTCAAAAAATGATATGTCAAAAACAATGTATTATTCTACTAAAAAAAATTTTTCCAAATAATATAATATTTGAACCTAGGTGGCTTAATCAAGTACGATCCTAATCATTTTTAGTGTTATAAGAAATTAAAAATATCATAAGTAGAAATAAGGTAAAAAAAGTATTCTTTTTATATATAATTCTTCAGAATATTTTGAAATTCTGAAAATTTGGTACAAAACAAAAAACAGCATTGAAGTATAAAGTAGAGTTATTCACTATGTTCATTTATAATAATTATCTCAACTGATATTATGATAAAAGAGAAAACATTATAAAATAGTTTCCGATAATTTATTTAATTTTGTAAAATGTCAGTGTGCGGTCTGTCTTATAGATTGAGAAGCGAAAATCTGTTGTTTGACTGATAAGCAAGTTATAAGTCGTCCTACTTTTTTATTTTCAAACGGACCGCCTAAAAAATGTTGCGGAGGGGGCCTACACGTTTCTAGTTGTGCCACTGAACTTACTTATAATTTTAAATAGTAAGGCTAACAATCTCGCGCAGTGCTTATTGCAATGCGAAAAAGCAGATCGAACTCACTTGCAAAAGTCAAACTCACAATTCTTTGCCTACTATGAAAATTAGTTATTCATACAGTTTACATGTTCAAATGTACTATTTCAAATAGTTATTGAAGCTACTTGTTTTAGTAATCTTTCTTTTTACAATTTGAAGTAGTAATGCTGATTTTAGGTTTTGTATATTTTGAGATCACTATCTCATTCAGTATCAAAAACTATTTTAATTGTTTCTTCAACAATGCGGACAAGTAAACTTCAAGTTAACAATACATAAAAGTGAATCTAACTATCTACTTTTTTCGGTGTATGAGCCGCCCTGCCGGACCGGCCGAACGCAGGCGTGACGCTGCAGCGTAACGGTAAAGTAATGGTAAAGTAATATGGCATTACAACTACCCTTCTACAAAAAAATTATTGGACCCGATTGGGATCGATTGACA
>CAKNYM010037855.1:27933-41071 GCA_932195095.1 Andricus curvator | reverse complement strand
TGCCAACATGCAGGGGCCCGACTTCAATGACAGCAACTTCGTTTTTTTATTTTTTAACGCTGAAAAATAAACTTGTTGCAATTACGACATCGCCATTTAACGTAAATTTTAACGTATTATTATAATTGCAACAATTTACATATTTATTTTGTTTCTTTTATTAGTTGTAATGCCATATTACTTTACCATTACTTTACCGTTACGCTGCAGCGTAACGCCTGCGTTCGGCCGGTCCGCCAGGGCGTGAAATAAAGATACCCCCCCCCCCCCGTTTCCTATGTCATATTGTATAGGTACTAAGGAATTTAATATAAAAACAATGGTATCAAGTTATATGGAATTCAAAGAATTGTTTTCAAAATGGTGTCATGTTCCATGTATTACTAAGAAAAATATCACCCTTTGATATGAGCCGTGAAAGAAAGAGACCCCCGTTTCCTATGTGATATTTTATAGGTATTAAGAAATTTAATATAAAAACAATCGTATAAAGTTACATAGAAAAGAGAAAAATGTTTTCAAAATTGTGTCATGTTACATGCATTACTGAGAAAATGACGTAATGTTACATGCTTTTTATGCAAGTTCGAACAAGTTTCGCTGGTACACGTCACGCAAATCGCGGAAGTTGGTGATATGCGTCTAATATTCAAGGCCATCATCCCTTTAACCAATGCCGCTTATGTGATATTATAACTGTACCAAGAATTTTTAACATGTATAAACAATAATAATATTGGAGCTATATAAACCCCGCACAGCCCTTAGTCTTTTCAGTTGATCATCAGCATATATATGCATAACAGAAGAGTTTTATATAAAGTCGGATCATTCTTTACTCTTTCTTAATAAAAAATCAGTGCATACGTGTCGCTAAACAAAAAGAAAGTTTTCATCTATGAATCTTAAAAACTGTGAATCCAGAAACATATTTTATGTTATTTCGGGTTCACAAGTTAATTTATAATCTTGTAAAAAATAAGGAGTAATCTAAAGGAATAGAGATTTGGGGTAAATGAATGTTTGTAAACACACGAAATTAACAGAAACAGGATTTATTAAATAAAATAGAAACTCGTTATGGCACAGTTAAAAGGAATATTAAAGTTGAAAATAAAACAGGAAATTGATGTAAAACATATGGAAAAGTCAAAAGGTATAATTCGAACACGGTTACTTGCACAATTCAAAAGGAAGCTTTGCCGATTTTCAAAGTGATTGACGTGGGCGGTCGATGCTCTTGCCAATCACGAACTGACTGTTAGGACGCTACCCTTGACAGCCAACCCCTCTCGCTTTCACTTGCACCAGGCCCGACGGAAAATCTCTTCAGATTTTCCGGAGGGCCCCTTCAGTGACGGATCGTCAAGAGTATTTGCCCTGCTTACAAATTGCGTTCAGGGCATTCCCCCTCCTGTATTCCTGTGTCATCAGGAATACTATTTCTTTTTACGAGAACGCACAACTTTATAGCTGGCCTTTTTACTTCCCCGTAGTCGTCCGTACGTCAGCAACTCGGACGCGGCCATCCTTGCCAGTATAGACAGCCGTGATGATCCCTCGCATCCACTGGTTCCGTGGAAGCTGGTTGTCCCAGATAACAAAAAAATCTCCGGCTTCGAGATTCTCTGTTCGTCGGTACCACTTCGTTCGCCGGTTGAGTGATGGCGGATACTCCTTCGCCCATCGATGCCAAAATTGGTCAGCCAGAATCTGCGACCGGCGTCACTGCTTTCTGAGCACCAGGTCGTCAGTCAGGAAGACTCCTGGTGCCCCGGGATCCTTGTCGTGTTTCCTCCACGGCATCAGAAGGTGGTTGGGTGTGATGCTTTCTGGGTCGGCTGGATCATCTGAAACATAAGTCAAAGGTCTGCTGTTTACCGAAAATTCGGCTTCAGCAAATAATGTTTGAAGGACTTCCTCCTTCGGTGCTCGCGCCTTCAACGTAGCCTGTAGTGCTCGTTTCACGGACCCCACGAGCCATTCCCAGCATCCTTCCATGTGCGGACTTACTTGTGGGATGAAGTGCCATTCTACTCCGTTGATGGCAGTTTGTCGCAGTATCTCGCCCTGGTCGAACTCCTCTAGCGCTCTCCTCAGCTCTATATTTGCGCCTATGAAGTTGGCGCCGTTGCCTAAAAACCGTCTAGTCGGTTTTCCTCGACGACTGATCATACGTCTCAGGGCCATGATCATCGAGTCCGTTGATAAAGAGCTTGCAAGCTCTAGATGTATGGCTCGTACATTTAGGCAGGTGAATAATACCCCATACCTCTTCTCGTGCCTTCTTCCTATCGTCACTTGGAATGGGATGAAATAGTCCACCCCTGTGTTGGTAAAGGGTTCGATGAAAGAATCGGTTCTCATGTCGGGTAATGGAGCAATTTCCGGTTGTTGAGGTTTTACCTTCCGTTGTCTGCAAATCAGGCAATTGTACCCCTGGGCTCTTACTGCGCGTCGGATCTTCGTGATCCAGTACTTGGAACGAAGATCATTTATTACTCGTTCCCGCCCAATGTGTCCTGATTTCTCGTGGTAGAATGCGATTAGGAGTTGCACAATTTGATTTCCGCCATTCAGAATGATAGGCTCCCGTACGGATTGGCTGTACGTGCTGTTCCTGATCCTGCCATTCATTCGCAGTAGTCCGTCCTCATCTAGCTTTTGTGAAAGTTCCAGGATCTTCAAGGTAGATAACAGCTCTTCATTTTCCTTCAGTCGTTTTCGCTTATCCGCGAAATCCTATTCTTGTGCCAGTTTCAGGACTTCCTTCTCGCCTTTTTCAATTTCTGGTGCTGTCAGCTCCCTGCCTCCTATTCCTTTGCCACGACACTTTTGTATCAAGCGAAAAACTCTCGCCATCGTGCAGATCAGTCTGGTCCATGAGGTGAAGCTGGAAAAATTTATAAGAGGTGGTTGCTGATCATTAAGACAAAGTATGAACTTTTGTTTGAGTTCCTTATCTGCTTCCTTCGAAACTTTTGGTTTCGTAGTCTCTTTCGGCCACACGTCTTCTTTCTCCAATACAAATTCCGGGCCCGTGAACCACCGACATGAAGAATTCATTTCAATATGTTCCGTAACCCGAGTAGCATCGTCGGCTACATTAATCTTTGTCGGTACCCACCTACACTCATTTACCAAAGTCAAGTCCAGTACCTCAGCTAGTTGAGACGGTCCAAAAGAATCTTTTTCCTATCTTCAGAGTGTGCTGTATGATTATTGTTTCAGCCAGCCTACTGCCCATCACTGCAGCCTGAAGTTCAAAGTTCCAATTACTAGGGTCGTACGTGAGCCTGCCTCCCCCTCCAGTCGGAAGTATCCGACTGCTGAAAATGCCTGTGTGCTCGCGTCGCAGAAAATGTGAAGCTGAACTTCACGTAACTCACCGATTCCCAAGGCATAGCAGCGTGGAATTCTCAGTTTGCTCGCTTCTCTCAGATCTTCGAGAATCGTTGTCCATTTCAGCCGTAAATCTTCGGCATGTAAGGCAACCCAGTCGAGTCCGGTTTGCTAGATGTCTTGCATGAGGATTTTGCCTCGGATAGTTATCACTAGTAAGAGTCCCAGCGGGTGATATACAGACATAATCAGTTTTAGGACTTCTCGATTCGTTGGTATCCTTCCTCCGATCATTAAACGTCTGTCTATTCGCGGAAAGTTGACGGTAAAACTGAAAATGTCTTCATCCGGTGACCATGTGGCCCCTAGGACTCGAGTGAATTCTTCCTCTCCGAGGGCTACTTCTGTACCTCGCTGCGCAACAGAATGAATGGGAAGCGCACTCAAGACTTCCTCTGAATTCGATATCCAGTTGCGGATTTCGAATCCTTCTTCTTGACGAATGTGCGCTACCTGTCGCGCTTTGGAGACAGCTTCCTCGACGGTATCTACACTGTCATGATAATCATCCATATAGTGACGTTCAATTATTGCTTGACTCGCCTCTGGATACAGTTCCTTATATTCTTCGGCGTTGCGATTTTTGATCTCCTGCGCAACTTACGGTGATGAAACTGCCCCTAAGATCATCACTTCCATCTGCAGTGTTATCAGCTCTCCCGTCTGTTTATTCCGACCTAAAAATCTTTGGCTCGCGCGATCCTCCTCTCGAATCCGTACCTGATAGAACATCTCTCTCATGTCCCCGCATGTAGCTACGGGTCGTTCGCGAAATATTGAGAGGGTTCCCGTCAGTGAGTTATAGAGATCGGGTGCCTTTAAAAGTCTGTCATTAAGACTCACTCCTTGTGCCTTGGCTTCTGCATCCCAGACTAGGCGAATTTTTCCCGGTTGGTGAGGGTTAGTGACTGCAAAATGAGGTAGATACCAGGTTCTCGGGCCGATCTTATTCTCCTCTTCTGCGGTCAGTATTCGCATACCCCTTTGAGCAATATTCCTAGATTTTTTGCTCGTACTGAACCTTGAAAATGGGAACTTTCGCGATTTTTTTCTCCAACGTACGAAACCGTTGCTCGGTCATCTTTCTGCTGCCTGGTAGCATTTCGTCGTCACTCTTCCAGAGTAGTCCTGTCTCCCAGTGGTCAGCCTTTTGACAAGTAGTTCGGTTCAGAATCTCTTCTGCTTGTTGATTCTCCTTGGAACGCAGAGCCTTGACTCGGATATCAACACCAAAGCTCTCTACTTTCCAAAATTTTCTCATTTGTTGCCCAAGGTCCTCATCTTCGGTGTGGTGAACAAATCATATACACTCCTCGTTCACCCCTGCCTCCATGAAGGGTCCGTGTATCGTCCATCGTAAGGGTGTCAGTGTCGCGACAGGTTCGTTCGTCTTTCCTACGATGAGTTTCAACGGAATCTTGACGTGGGTATAATCTTCTCCGATCATGATCTCGGGGGTGACTCCAGCGGTGTCTGGAAGGTCCATATCTTTCAAAAGTGCCCACTCGGCAATGTTGATCTCGACCGGTTGGCACGTCAAGTCAAGATCTTCAAGGGTCCGAATATCTTTCAGATAAAACGTGTCAGCGTTACCTGTGATCGTCACTGACACTCGCCTGGAGTTACAATCTTCGTATGTCATTTGATTCATCCATTTTGAGTGCAGTGGATCAATACGCCCTTGAAGACCTAATCGACGCGCTAAGTCATTTTTAATTATTGTCACGGACGAGCTCGAGTCTAAAAACGCGTGAGTGGATACTTGACCTTTTGGCCCTCTAAAGTCACCGGCACGATTTTCATTAACACCCGCCTTTTATTCTTTCGAACGATGTTGATTTGCTCGATCGAATTTATTTCAGCCTTCTCTGAATCTAAACTTTTAACGCGACTGTCTGTGGGGGTGGGGTTTTGCCGACGCTCATAATTTAAAAGAGGGTGATGTCGTCTAGTGCAATTGTTCTTCCCGCACTGTTTTCGCTTGCACTGCCGCATACGATGTTTATCCGACAAGCATTTAAAACACACGCGCTTTACCGTGGCCCACTCCCACCGTGCATTTATTTTCAGTTTTTTCAATTCACTGCAAATCGCGATCGCGTGCTTATTTTTGCAGTAAGCGCACTTGCCGTCCTTTGATTCGCTGTTCTCTGAAAAAGTAAGCTCCGTCTTACCATCCTTCGTCTGCTTCCCGTCTAGAAACTGATTGTAATACGCGCTTACTGTCGCGGACTCCGCGTCAAGAAAATCTGAAACACTTGTCAACGTTAGCGGAATATTCTTGTTCGCTACCCTTTCCCCCCATCTGTGCTTCATCGCTATTGGCAACTTTTGAATTAGTTGCTCAGCTAAAATGGTATTCGAAAGGTATTGCGGTAAATGTAAAGGTAAATGTGATTTCCGCAGGTTAATTCAGAACCTTAGTAGAAGGTAAAATGGTTGAGGAAATTAAGTTTTTCAAAACCGATAATCAGATTATTCTTGAATCGACAGATCTTAGCGATTGGTTTCAAGATCATGTGAAAGAAGAAATTTTGGTTCAGGATGAAGAGTTTCAGAGACATAAATCTGGCTGGTAATTGATTCAAATAATAAATTTAGGTGTAAATATTAATAGATATGCACCATTACAAGTAGGCTCATCAACTTTTATTGAATTATCAAAGCACATACAAAACAAACATGCTTTTATAAATATCAAAAACAATAATCACTACTGTTTTCTCTGGTCTTTGATGGCGGCTCTTTATCCTGTTAAATCTAACGTTTCAGATACAAGATCTTATCCACATTTTAAAACCGTGTTAAAATATGAAGATATAAATTTTCCAATTACTTCAGGAGATGTTAAAGAATTTGGAATAATTAACCATTTGAATATCAATTTTTATGGTATAGACCACATTGATAATAAAAAGAAAGAGGAAATTGTACCTATATATTTGAGTCGTGCAACAAAGTCAAATAAGCCTGTAATACATCTTCTTATGGTAGAAAATTCTGAAATTGAATATAATCATGATGAAAGCAAACCAGTATACCACTTTGCTCTCATAAAAAATCTTCCACTTTTAGTGAGTACTCAACTGACACGTAATGAGCATAAACGTTTTTTTGCGATAGGTGCTTATGCCATTTTAAAATAGAGTAATCTTTTTTAAATCACAAATCAGATTGTGAAAAGGTGAATAAATGTAAAATAATATTACCAAAAGTAGGTGAAAATATTCTACATTTTAAAAATTATAAATATAAAGAAATGGTTCCATTTCCTGTCTATGCTGACATCGAATCTTTTTTTAAATCCTATCGCAAAAGCGTTGAAGATAGATGACGATGATGTAACGCCCAAAACAGTAGCATATCAAAAGCATGACCCTCACAGTGTTGCTTTTTATTTAAAATGTAATTTTTATGACTCGCTCTCCAGAGATAAAGTCTATCGAGGTGAAGATTGCATTGGATATTTCGTAAAAAAGTTGAAAGTCTTAGCTGAACGAATTGATGGTTATTTAAAGAAAGTTGTTCATATGGAAAAGTTAACGTTCAAACAACAGCAAGATTTTTGTTCAGCTAAGACATGTCATATATGTGAAAAAGCATTAGGGGCTGATGATGTTATACACCGTGACCATTGCCATTTTACCGGAAAATTTAGGGGTGCTTCTCATGGAAATTTGCATTATAAATTATAAAAATTCTCATATAGTTCCAATAACTTTCCATAATTTATCCGGCTATGACTCACTTTTTTATAAAAGATCTTGCCACAAGTTTCGAAGGCGAGCTTACATTGCTTTGCATTGTAGATGGAACAAGTGTAAAACTTAGGTTTATAGATTCTTTCCGTTTTATTCCAAGAAGTATTGAAAAGTTGGAATCTTATTTGCAAAATGACGATAAAAAATTACTCTGAAACATTGCAAAAATTTAAATGAATTTAATTTACTGACTAGAAAAGGTGTCTTCCCCTATGAGTATATTGGCAGTTTACAAAAATTAAATGAAACACAATTACCTCCAAAAGCAGAATTTTATTCTCAATTAAATAGTGAAAATGTTTCTGAGGCGGATTATTTGCACGCTTGTAATGTTTGGAATACATTTGATATAAAAACTTTAGTTGAATTCTCAGACTTGTATTTGAAAACAGATGTTTGTCTCTTAGCTGACATTTTCGAGAATTTTAGATACAATTGTTGTTCCACCTACAATTTATATCCTTTACATTATTACATAGCACCAGGGCTTGCTTTTGATGCAATGCTTAAAATGACAGGGATGGAACTTGATTTGATAACAGGCATTGAAAGGATTTTATTTATAGAAAAAGGTATTCGTAGTGGTATGTCTCAGTGTTGTAATCGATACGGCAAGGCAAATAATAGGTATATGGGTTCAGATTTGGATTCGAAAATATTAAAGTCTTATGTTCTATACTTTGATCTTAATAACCAATATGGTGCAGCTATGAATGAATTTTTTGCCGTTCAGTAATTTCACATGGGAAGAAAATCTTCAGAATAATTTCAATGTTAATAATATCTCCGATGATTCACCAGTTGGTTATAGTACTTGAAGTTGATTTAGAGTATCCAGAGGAATGACGTGAATTATATAAAGTCTTTCCATTATGTCCAGAGCACTTCATACCTCCTCTTTCAGAATGTAAAATTCCAAAATTGATAACAAACTTACTACCAAAAACACGATACGTAGTACACTATCGTAATCTAAAACAATATTTGAATTTAGGTATGAAAATATCTAATACACATAGAATATTAAAATTTAATCGAAAAGATTGGTTGAAGGATTATATAGACCTAAACACAGAATTGCGAAAAAATCGACTGACGAATTCCAAAAAAACTTTTATAGGCTAATGAATAATTCAGTGTTTGGGAAAACAATGGAAAATGTTAGAAAATACAAAGATGTTAGACTTATTACAAAATGGGAGGGGAGGTATGGAGCGAAAGCCTTAATTGCAAAACCTAACTTCAACAGCTGTATCATATTTGAGGAAAATATGGTTATAATTGAGCTTGATCGATTAAAAGTTAATTTCAACAAGCCTATCTACACAGGATTTTCGCGATCAAGCAAAATTGCTTTACACAGACTACAACATAGTTGTGCCTGATGTATACGAGTACATTAGGAGAGATCCTAAAAAAGTTGACACTGCAGATTATCCACCAAATAATGCTTACGGTATAAGCCTATTGAATAACAAAGTTTTTGGTTTGATGAAAGACGAGAATAATGGTAAAATCATGACAGAATTTGTTGGATTAAGATCCAAATTATATGCATCTAAAGTTTTAGGTGAAAAAGAGGGAAAGAAAGCAAAGGGGGTTATTGGTTCTACTTTGAATAAAGTAACGTTTGATGATTATAAAAAATGTCTGCTATCTTATCAAAATTTGAAGTAATCTCAAAATTTAATTCTAAGCAAGAAGCATGAAGTGTATACTGTTAGCCAAAATAAAACCGTTCTCAGTTGGCAGGATGATAAGAGAGTACTGATTCCTATGGTGTAACTGATACTTTACCGTGAGGTTTTATAACAGAAAAGTCGTCTAATATATGATAGAGTCTTGAACTAATTAATCCATCCTACAATAAGTATGTTAGAAGGGGAAGAGAGAGATAAGAAGATTCAGGTTAACAGAAATCATAATAAGGATAAATTCCTTTTTTTTGCGCTTCATATTCTCGAACCTTCTGGAAGTTTCGAATGCGTAATCTGCTCTTTATCTTTATTATTTTATAAACAAAACAAAATCTATTATAAAAGGCTAGGGAAGCCTGAGAGGTCCATTCACTAAAGTTTCTTGAAAGAGTTCAGAGTAAGCCAACAAGGAATCATTTTCTAAGTAAGTAAGAAAGTTTTTTTTAATAATGCACTCAAATTATAAATTCCAAACATAATATTATAATTAAAAATGATTATTTAATAATTATTCTTTTATTATTTCAGCTGTATTTTGAAAAATGACTGTCAATTACACCAATCTAACTCCATTCATCATCATCCCAGAACGTTGGGCGTAAACAGGAGAACCCTCGTTTCTAGAAATCACTGAGCTATGCGCCGTCACCAACAGAAACCCTACATTTGATGTTTATTTGTCAGGGAGCGGTTTGACGGCGATTTCAAATAAACTGGACGCAACTCATTGGTTCCGAGTTCTCGAGGATGAGAACCAACGGTACCAGAACGCACACCAATTTCACCAGTTTCCGCAACAGGATTATCTGTATCAGCAATACCAGCAGCAGCAACAACAACAGCAACAACAACAGCAGCAACAACTACAACTAAGTGACAGTGACAGTGACAGTGATACGGATGACGATGATAGTCAGTTTTTTTAAATCAGTAGTGCAATCGCTGAAATGAATGGTGATGATGATGTGAAAATTATTCATGAAATTATTAATATTGAGTGATTTTTTTAATAGCAGTGAACAAACAAAAAAAAATCTGCCCGCTTCGCGGGCACATTCTCATGGCGCGCTTCGCGCGCGGCTCGCTTCGCTCGCAAGTTTGAGCGCGCCTAGGGCGCGCGACTGTTGGATCTCGCGCTTCGCGCTCGATCATATATTTATCTCGCGCTTCGCGCTCGATTATATATTCACCTCGCGCTACGCGCTCGGGCGTATTTGCATCGCGCTTTACGCTAGGCTCCTCTAGATTTTTGAACTTCGTGTTCGACTTCGATGAAAAGAAAAAGTTTGTTTGCAAATATTATAAAATTATCAAGACCTCCACATATTAAGTGATTGTTAAATTTGCTTTTATTTTAGACTGAAAAGGAACTTTATTTACTCAAGGTTCTATCGACCTTAAGGAACACATTCTCATCCAGACACTCGCGCTTCGCGCTCGATATTTGATTTGAAAATCATTTGAACCGTATGATAGAAACAACAAAGTTTGAGCGCACTTACGGCGTGCGATTTGGTAAATACACTGAGCGCGCACTTTGTGCTTCGTGTTATATGTTCTTCATATACAAATTACTAAATTTGTATTTGATTTCAAATGAAAAGTAATTATATAATTCAGGCGACAAATTTTATTAGTTAACATTTTAATTTAGCTTGTGCCGTTTATCAAAAAAGTTAATTTTTTCATTTTGAATGTATTCTTACCACAAAAATTGATTACGGGTGTGTAAGTCTTTTTTGAATGCACAATTTTTGTTCATTTATATGTTTTCGTACCTTGCATTGTTTTTTCAAAAATTTGATTTTTTTTACTGTCAATGTTATTTTCACGAATAAAACAAAAACCACGCATCCTATCGAAACATGAGTCACAATAAATTTGTACCTCTTCCTTGGATGAACAAATTTTGTTTCGGTCATTTTTTCGTAGCTGGTAATATTCGTCTGAAAATTTGATTTTTCTATTTTCAATGCTGTTTTTTACGAATAAAACAAAAACTACGCGTCATATCAAGAAGTGAATGATAAGAAATTTGTAGATCTTTTTTAGGTGCACAATTTTGGTGAGATGACCTTTTCTGGTATCTTGCATAGTTTTACAGCAAAATGGCTTTTTTGATTTTTCATTAATTTTTTGTGCGATCAAAATTTGAATTTTTTATTTTTCGAAAAATTCAAAAAGTTGTCATGAAAATATTATAGGGTGTTCAGGAATCAACGTTTTTCTCCTCTTGACTTTTTTTCATATCGTGCGTTTTTCGGCTTAAAATGATCATTTTCGTTTGTTTTTTGGAATTTTGAAAATGCTATAACTCCAGTAATTTTTTTTTTATCACGAAAAGTCATAAGAATATTTTGTTCGTCATTTTGCGTACTACTAATAACCGTACATAGAATTTTCAAATCTTCCAAAAAAGTGGTCTCAAAAATTTTCAAAATGTGCTCACTTTTTGGATTTTCATCCAAAATAGCTGGTTAACGAACTCGTTCTCTATTTTTCGGCCATAAAAAAGTGTGCCAAAGCTCAATCAAATCTGATCATTTTTTCGAAAGTTATCGTGGCTACAGACAGACAGACAGACAGACAGACAGACTACAGACAGACAGACACCTTCGTAAAAATCGTTTTTTCTGACTCAGGAGGTCTCAAAACGTGGAGATTTGATGAAAACCGACTATGTCAAATTTTACATAAAACCAATACCTTCTCATTAGAATGAGAATGTAAAAAGCTATGATTTTATTATTAAAACAAAATACCACTAATAAATTAAATAAATATATTTATTTAATTTTTCAACGCTATTTTGTTTTTACAATAGAAATAAATTATTATTTATAATCAAAGAGCAGTGTACGAGTGGCATTTTTTTCTCAAAATTCACTGTGAATGTCAGAATTTGAACGTGGGTATCACTGCTCTAGCATAGATGTCTTAATTATTCGCTTAACCCTTTCAGGGGCAGTGGGACGTATACGTCCCACTTGTTTTTTCGCAGTTTTTCAAGCATTTCTGATACATTTCACCTTGTTTAGTGCACAAGTATTTGATTTTAGACTCTTAAGGGTTCATGTAAAGTAATTATCATGAAAAACTGTGTAAAATTGTTAATTAACAATTTGTTATAAATAATTGAAATCGAAAAAAATCACTTTTTTTCGAATAAAATCGGCTGTTTATAAAGTACTAGTCCTATAGCTGTGACAAATTTTTTCCAGTTAGGTAACACGTAGAACTGTGACATATATTTTTTTCAGAATTTTCGGCAGACAAGTTTTTTTTTATTTCATTTTTTGAATTCATAAAAAATTACGATTTTTGACGAATTTTCGGCATAAGTGCATGTAATGTACCGTATTTGTGATCGATTATCAAATCGTAAAATAAAAAAAATGTTGTTCGAGCCACTGATTGAGAATATAATGTCAAAATTGCAAAACTCAAAATGACGGATTCAAAATGGCGGTTATATTAGTGCAATTTCGCAAGAATTATGCAATAGCAAGAATTAGTTTAACAGAAAAATGTACCCCTGAAAGGGTTAAGGGCATGTAGTACATTATGACGTCACGTATTACCGACCGTCCCATGTTATTTTTTTCCGCCAATTTAAAAAGAGGGAAATTTAACTATCGTGCTAATTTTTTTTTAAATGACAGGTAATATTATGGGGCAGGTCTGTCTGGTCAACTGAAGTTGCTATATCATTGCTAAATATATATTTTTAATATTTGAAATGTTCACTTGGAAGCTCTTGTATTACAAATTATTTAAATGTGGCGGCTGGTGGGAGAAAGCCACTTTAGAAAAAGATGCGGGCGCCACCTTGCGGTTGCCGGAGAATCGCCCTGCCGGTTTCGCACACTGAGTCGGTAACGACGCTAGAATTTTGTAACTGGACATGTCAGAATATAAAAATATTCCCAGACATGTGCTGCCACCTTTTACTTTACGAAACCTTAGGTTTCTCTAATAGTGTGTGATACACAGCAAATAAAATTTCTATATTCTCGCTTATTCAGAGATGTAAGAAAAACAATGCTAACGTCACTACATATCAGAATATAAAAATATTCCCAGGCATGCGCTGCCACCTTCTAATTTACAAAACCTCAGGTTTCTCTAATAGTGTGTGATACATAGCAAATAAAATTTCTATATTCTCCCTTATTCAGAGACGTAAGAAAAATAATGCTATTACCAAAGCCACTTTCAAACCATCTTCGAGGAATGTTATTTTTTTCTTCTAAATGTTACTTTTATCATATTTTCTAA
>CAKNYM010037855.1:0-22933 GCA_932195095.1 Andricus curvator | reverse complement strand
CCCCCCACTACTTCGGTTGCTGCTGTTTCGGTTGAGCACCCGAATGGTTCGGGTGATCGCACGTCTCAGTAGTGCAAGCGCACCAAACCTTCGTGTGAAACAAAAAAAAAGAGAAACCACCCGAACTATTGGGGTGTAAACCCGAACTACACGGGAATTCTTCGCTCAGTGCACAAGGAACTTGAAAATTATCTCAAATTAGGAAAGATCCTAATTTTAACTGTCTACATTATTATATTCAGTGAACTATGCGTAATTCCAAAATCTTTCACTTGAAAAAAATTTTAATTATCAAGTGTACGTTTTGAATGTAAAGAATTTGAAAATGCAGTTTCCAAGGCTGAAAAATTAACAATTTTAATTTTTTGATAAAAAAACTTTTGATTTGATCTATAAGTATATATCTATAAATATATTTGATCTATAATCTTGACTGTAAATATAAATTTATTGATGAAAGTTTAAATTGAAATACACGTTGAGCATTGAAGAGGGGACAACAATTGATTTTACAAGACACATTTTTGCGTGACAAATTGAACTCTTCGAAAGCCTTATTAGTTAAAGAAATATGAACTCCGGATTGTGATTTTATAGAATATTTTCAATTTTATTTTGAAATAACTTCAAAATACTTGATTCAAAAAATTAGGCGCTTTTATTCCATTTTAAATTGTAATTTGATATATACTTAACATTATTTTTAAAAAATTCGATTATGTTGAATAGATATGTTGAAGTCTTAAAGAGATTTTAAATTAATGTAACACTTGAAATGATCTTAAATAACTTGAAAGAAAGTAAAGATTTCAAAAAAACTTTAGAATCTTTCTACCAATTGTTAAAGGTTCAATGAGAATAAGAATAATTTTTATGATTCCTAGGAATATTGAAAATGAGTTTTTAGTTTAAAAAAATAAATTTTGGAGAATATTTACAGAGATGAAATTGTTAATAAAGAATGCGAAAGATTTGAAGACAATTTTCGTAATTTTACAGGATTCTAGATAAATTTTTAGGAAAAATTCGATCCGTTCTGACAGATATGTAGAAGTTTCGACAACATTTTTAAATTAATTTAAAACTCAAAAAGAATTCAAAAATTTTTCTAAAAATTATATAATTTTGCAAACTACAAATTTATTAATTCATTCTTCTATCTAGACTATTTACAGCATTGAAAATGATAACGTTGATTTATGTTTTTTTTTACAATGAAAAATTCTGTAATTTTAATGCTTTACGTTTGAAATTTCTTTAATTGTCAAAAAAGGATTTCTCTGATCTGTCTCATTAAAAAAAAATTAATAAAAAAGTACATGAATTTGAGAAACCAAAGTTTTAGACATTATATACAACTTGATCATATTATGTCTCATGCCCATACCGAGCAATTCTTTATTTAAATCGATTTCCTTATAACATTAAATCCCACAAAGTTTTATAATGTCTGAAATGGCTTTTCAAAATTTATTTTCAACACTTCAATATTATCATGTGTAAAAAATAGTTTCAATAATTTTTATTACAAATATTTCTTTTCAAAACAGCCTGGCCAACAACTTCATAATGAATTGATCTACTTCAATTTTTAAATATCATCAATTTTACTATATAAATTTAACAACTGCGAACAATTTAATATTTATCAACACAAATAATTTCATTATTTTTCAATATTCATGTCAGAAATTACTGAGATCCTTGAACGATTTCGCCGTTACCGACGCTGTCTCTAGAGGCTGGTTACTAAGCTTCTACCAACAACCGCAAGTGCACGTGGCGCTGTCAGCATTTTCCAAATACAGAGCCCTCTATATGAGATGAAGATACAAAAGGCAAGAAAAAGAAGCTATATGAGCACTAGAATTTCGACACATCCATTTGGGATCGTAAATTTCACGATATTGATGAGTTGCCAGTGGTAGAATCACCAGATACAGAATCACCTTTCTCAGAGAATTACAAAAAAATTCTCAAAAATAATAAAGCCATGCTATGGCACGTCAGATTTGGTCATGCATCAGTCACCTATCTTAAAGCATTACAGTTAAAGATTCCTGGAAACAAACAATTAAATGAAGCAGTTTTTGATGAGTGTTTGCTGGATTGTGAAGTGTGTATGATTTCTAAATTCAATAAATTGCCCTTTACTTCGACGCGTCGGCGAGCCACGGGGCCTTTGCAAATCATTCATGCAGATGTCATGGGACCGATGACTCTAGTTTCTCATCCTAAGGGCTATAGATTTATTTTGGTGTTCATAGATGATTTCTCAAGATTAGGTATGGCATACCCTATAAAAGCAAAGAGCGATTCAGGACAGTGTTTTGAAATGTTCGTAAGAAGTGCTCGCAATCTGTTAAGATTTGACGCAAAGGTGTGCTATTTGCGTTCAGATCAAGGGACAAAATTTACGGGAGGCTATACAATTGAAGTTTTAAAGGAACTATAGGCACGGAGCTTCAGTTAGCTAGTCCTGATACACCTCAGTATAATGCTGTGTCTGAGCGCTTTAATCAAACCATTCAAAAGAAAGTCAGGTCTTATATGTATGACGCGAAACTGCCTGAAAGCATGTGGGACTTAGCAGTAACTGCAGCAGTATATGCTTACAATCGAACACCACATATGTCAAATGACATGATCACCCCTTTGGAAAAATTCGCTCCTCATCACAGCTTTCATATAAATCAGATCAGAAGATTTGGGTGCGTAGCTTACATAAAAGTCCAAAGAAAAACAGGTCCTAAATTTAGATTTGAAGGCAGGCGAGTATTATAAAGAATCAATGCAAACTGAAGAAAAGAATCTCTGAGAAAAGGCTATAGATGAGGAGTTAAATTCTATTTCCAAAAATAAAGTTTGGAGAGTGGTTGATCATCCAGGAATGATGTGTGATGGTCGAAAGGCAAATATAATAGATTCAAAGTGAGTTATTCAAACAAAAACTCGAATCAGATGGAAAAGTTAAACATAAGGCGCGATTGGTCATTCGAGGTTTCAAGGACAGAAACTTTTTTGAATTAAAAGAAACGTATGCTCCTTTATCCAGATTGCCTTTGGTGCGCTCTGTATTTGCAATAATTAACAAGTGTGATCTGGATGCTTGTTAGTTGGATGTCAAAACGGCTTTCCTCAATGGCACAACAGACGAGGAAATCTACATGGAGATTCCTGAAGGTACGTCTCACTCTGATAAGGATCAAAGAGAAAAGGTGTGCAAAATTGAGCGTGCTCTTTACGGACTACGGATTAGTCCTAAGCGCTAAAATGAAAGGTTCACAGAAGTGGCATTAAAAATGGGTCTTGAAAACTCAGACTTAGAACCGTGTCTATTTATTTGGAGAGAAAATGATACATTTTTAATCTTACTTCTATATGTAGATGACATCCTGGTGGCGAGCAATAACTGTATACATTTAAATGAAGTCATAACTGGATTAAGTGAAGAATTTGAAATGACTATCCTAGGTGAGCCAAAGGAATTTTCGGGTATTTCTATTAAGCGTGATAGAAAGAATAAAATTATCGAATTAAATCAAGAAAAATACGTTGACAAAATTTTAGAGAGATTTAATTTCAGCGCAGCACATCCCCAGAGAACGCCAATGATTACTACTCAGGTTGCTAATCGGGAGAGAAAAATAAGAGAGTCAGACTGTGATATTGAGAAATTAAACATGACTGAGACAAAACAAAACGCTCCATACGGAAAGGCTGTAGGAAGTTTATTATATCTGGCGGGGGCGACTAGACCAGATATTTCCTATTCTGTCAATGTGCTAAGCAGACATCAAGTAAATCCAACAGATAATGATTGAAAAATGGTGAAAAGTGTTTTCCGATACCTAAAGGGCACGAAAGCTTTAGGCGTGCAATATCTAGGTGAGACAAGCGATATTCATGCTTATTCGGAGACAAGCTTTGCCGATTGTCAGGATTCCTTGACCACTTGTGGTTTTGTGATTAAATTATATGGTGATGCGATAGTTTGGCGAACGCACAAACAGCCCTATGTAGCCTTGTCGACATGTCAAGCCGAGTATATCGCAATGAGCGAAACATGTCAAGAAATGATTTCCATAACTAACTCCTTAAAACTAATCTTGACTCAGTCATTCTTTCCTATGATCTTATGGTGCGATAATAAAGCAGCTGTGATCAATGCTGAGACAAATGGAGGAAACAAGTTGAGGCATATGACTGAAGTTAGAAAACACTACGTAATGGAGTGTGTAAAGAGTAAATTAATAACTATTAGATGGATAGAGTCAAAAAATCAGATTGCTGATATATTTACAAAACCTCTTCCCTTCGAACTGCATGAACACTTGGTAAATAATTTTAAGAATGTCAACATTTAATTTGTTTGTTCTTATGATTTGTTTGCAGAATAACTGAACGGATGCTTAAAGGTGAGATGAGAGAAAAGGAGAGACTTCGGATGATATGACGAGACAATAAGGTTGATTAGACGAGAAAACTACGAGCAGTCGGGAGGGAGTGTGAATGTTATAGGGCGCCTGCGCTGCGTTCTCTCTGTCACTCGTTATCATCCCCTCTCTTGACGACTTGCTCTTGTCACGCTATGGCGAGGAGCGCGCGACGAGTCTTTATTATTCGTATTCGGTCTTTGCGTTCGAACACATGTGCTCTGTATTAAGAGAGATTGAATATACCTATCTTATTGCTTCGTATCTGAGTGTTACTTATTTGGAAAGGCCCATCCCCCCTATACGTACAACAAATATAAAACTAGTTTTTTTTTGTTTTGACAAAAAATCTGTTTATGAACTAAACTGTTAATATGGTGGAAATTCAATTAAATTTTTTTTTAAAGTATATAGAACTTAAAATTAAAAAAAAACCTTTCATAATTTTTCATAAAAATTATTTTAAAACTTCATTTTCAAAATAAAATTTTTTTAATAAAAATTATTTAAACTTTATTTTCAAGTTTTTTTAATAAAAATTATTTAAGCTTTATTTTCAAATAAATTTTTTGATGCAAATTATTACAACTTTATTTTTCAAAATAATTTTTTTAATGAAAATTATTTAAACTTTATTTTTTAAATGAATTTTTCGTTAATTTACACCTTTAATGGATTCCAATAATTACATTTGAGTTCATAATCAAATTACGAAAAACCTTTCCTTATCCCTATTGTTATTATTCTTATTATTATAAATTATGAAAACTTTCATAAATTAGATTTGAATACATCTGCTTAAAAAGCACTGAGTCGAAGCGTATGCCTGTTTAAGCCTTATGCATAATATGTTATGATTCCTGACGTAGTACAATCAGCTGATACCAGTCAATAGACTCAGTGTGTAGAGTAACTGTGTAGATTAAAAGAATGAGTGAAATAAATACTATTTCTTATCCTACAAAGTGAAGGAATATATTTAAAAAAAACAGGATTTTTTTTCGTTCTAAAGATTGTAATTTTTATTAAAACTAAAAAAAAACCTTACACTTTTTGTTATCCTTTCGATGACAAGAGATGTAGATAACCAGTTTTCCAATATTATATCGTTTTATAACGCACAACTGTAATTCTCTGCACTCGTATGACGTAGATATTCAACACTGGTACTGGACATCTTACGTAACACGTTCATCAAGGAACACTCTAAATCATGCATATCATAAGGCATATCACCAGATTCACCGTGAAAACTGTATTTCAACCAGGTGTTACTTTTTTTACATTTCGCAGATAAGCTGCTCCATTCACAAGGAGATTGAAAGAGACAAATAAAAGGTCTTACAGAATGATCATTTATTGGAAATATAGCTAATTCTTTTAACACAAATTCATTATTTGACAGTTTAAATCTTTGACTTATTGGAGTGTATTCAACTACGCGGTCATGTAAAATTAAGCAATACGCTGAAGTTTGAGCAGCAAAGTTCACTCTAGCTTAGAACTCGAGTCGAATATCAACCGATCCAAATTTGAGAGATTCATTCTGTTTTAAACAATCAATGACCGTGAGTGAAGCATATTCAAGAAACTCACTTTTCGAGAGCAGCGGCTGCGGTTCTTTCCCATAATCCATAGCTTGAAAATTTGCATACATTTAATAAAGTAGAGCATACTGGAGTTTACACATACATTATTCTTTCTGTTTGTCTGAAACCCTAATATAATATATCTAGGTTTCTCCAATGTAGTTGATGTTTTTACAGTCCAAATATGTTTTGAAGTTGTCGGTAGTAGGGAAAACTCATATAATTCCCACGTACGAAAACTCATTGAAATAGGAGGATCTCTTTCGATATATTTAAGAAGTTTCATTTTTCGTTGATCTGACAGTTTCACATATGATAATAACCATTCTACTCTATTAATTGAAATTTTATACCCTTCATTGGGGGCTGTTTGTAAAATTGCGTTCGCATCGCTTTTTGATCTTACTAAAATTAGTTCATGTTTAGCGTTAACAATGATTTTATGATAATCTTCAGCAAAACCAAAAATCATCCCAAGTGGAATGATAATATAAAAATAACCAGCTGCATCATTTAATGTCTTTTTATTATCATCATTAGCAGCAGAAAAATGAAGCCAACCAGCGTTCTCCATCACTCTGCTTTGACCAGGATATAAAGACACATAATTTTTCATGAGAGTTGTGAGACCAAGATTTTTTATTATATCAATTTCAATTGCATTTATTTCATATCTTGCTTCTTCGAACAAATAACAGATAGCGTTATTAACTAAAACCGTTCTAACCGCTGGAGTTCCATCTGACTGCAAACATTTTCCGTTTACATAAAGCGAACTTTTTTGAGGAAGTAAACAGAGATCTTGATATTGCACAACGATTCGAATTTCATCCCTATTATTGAATGTTGATGAGGTGTAAGGCTGGTGGGCATGAACTTCGCAATGAGCGATAGATTCGTCAAAGACAATAGGTATCTCAATATTTAAAATCTCCTCTTCCATGACACAGAATAATACTGCGATATACAAATACACAAACACAAGAGCAAAATAATTTTATTCTCCTGAATCTTGTACGTCTCTCCCTTCTCTGCTCTTTGAACTGTGTGGTCCAAGCTTGAAATGTAGGCTTCGTAGAAATAGCACGTTTTGACGTGTTATCTCTTTGAGAGTACGTTTGTGACTGATCTGATTGTGACATATTACACCACTGTTATAACTGCAACCAACCCTCCTATTATATACAATTCCCATTTCACTTACCGCGTTGATTTAATATGTAATCTTATTGTTACAACTTCCCGAGAAAATTAACCAATTGTCCGTCTTGATCAACTATTCGTAATTGAATGTAATCTATGGTTTTGACGGCGACGGGAAGATAAATGACGTGTGACGGAACTTCTATTACCTTATATCCTGGTGGAACAGAGGGAAAAAATTCATGAATAGTATGTACCCTATGATCATTAATGTACGCCCCTGTGGTAATGTTACACTCAATTCGCAGGGAGTTTATTTTGATTATGGTGACTGGTTGATCAGATACATGAATCTGATTAGCTTGTCAATATACGTGAATTGGAACACAAAAGACGACCTATCGAATTTTTTGGTTTCAAATGTATGTTTCGGTTACAAATTATTTCACTGCGCAATGTATTACTATTCGGTTGAATACTAATATCAATACCCTTTTTTATTAAAGCACTTTGAAGATATTTATGAATATCCTCTATTTCATAACTACCTATAGGTACAACAATTTCTTCTTCGCCTACATAAAACACATTTTCACCGGCATCTATGTTCTGAATCGAATTGAAGGTTAGAAATTCTACAAATCCAAGAGCGTAATTGTAATTAGGTAAAAGTTCAATTGGTGGAAATTATTGCGTTTCTAGTGTCGACGAAGTTCCCGATGAAGTCAAAGTAAATGATGATGTATCGTTCATGACGGTAAAGGTTTGATTGACTTGAGATAATTAATATACCTTCTTATATAGATTGTACATACTTCACGATTTCAGTTGATTAACTAGAAATTTCAGACATAAATGTCCGCATACAAACGTGTCATAAGTTTGATATATTTCATGATTATATTTTACGCTACCAACACCGAGATATTTCATAAGATCCGAGAGTGGTCGCAGATTCCCGAAGCTATCAAAGTAAATAACTTCATTACCGATTTTTCTCTAGGCCACCTAATCAGTACCCGGACCGTCTTTACTATCGAGATTAACAATAGCCGATTCACGTTTATGAGGACCGCACGCTGGCAGGTCATTTCGCATAAAAACGTTCCAACGTTTTCTCTATTCTCTGAATAGGCGATATCGTGTTGCTTGCAAGCTGCGTCCAGGGGATTAATTCCTGGATCTCCTTGCGCAATGTGTTTTGATAACTTTGTACCTGGTCCACAATATTGATAACCAGGCAGATGCAATTCTATTGGCAGATTATTAATGACTCTGTTAACGAGTCTTGTGTAGGATTATGTCTGTTTGTCATTGTGTGGATTGGATTATGTCTGTTTGCCAATGTGTGGATTGGACTCTGTCTCTTTAACATTGTGTGGATTAAAGTGTGGCAGACTGGTTGCCATCCCAATATTTATACATTCTCTCATAAGGTCTGTAATTTCTGACTTACTTTTGTGATCGCTATTTGATTCTCAGCTTTTTCCTCCACTCTTCAAGTGGAGGTTTTTTATGCCATAGAATAAACTCTTTCCTTTGCAAGTAAAATTTTGCTGTGATGATTTGAACCCCAATACACTCCACTAGCAATTAAGTGACTGATCAACGCTCAACCATTTGGTGACCCGGGTGAGGAGTGGAGTGTGTTGGGCTTTAGTGATTAGTTGGCAATTTGCGGTTACTAGTTGAATAAGGAGTTATTCTTATCCGCTTCTGCTCCTTCTGTCCTAGAAGGTAAGCAAGAGCAGGAAATTTACGCGAGATAACATTGGGCAACACTGTTTCTTGGAGTCAGGTCTCTAGCCGCGGATGACCTTACGCATCAGACGGGACAGTTGGAGATGAAGGTTTCACCTCTGGGTACTTTTTTAGAGCTACCAATCTTTGTAGAATATTATGAGGAATAGTGTTGACGGACCAGATGAAGTGATCCCAGAAGAACAGCCTTTTGCATCCGGTTCGCGATGGAATGAGCCTGACGCTGGCAAGCCGGCATCTTGTTGAGTTGGCTAATAAATGAAGCTTTCATACCTCCAAGACAGCCGATTATGAGAACTACAAGATGGACTTTTTAGCCTTGGTACAGCCTGCTCAGCTCGAAAAGAAATGCTTGATATTTCGCCCGTTTTTCTTCCTCCTTGGCTGTGATATTACCATCGGCTGATGCCGAGAATTCAATCACGTAAATGATCTAGTTCTTCAGATCTTGGAGGACAATATCAGGCTTCGTAGCACTGATACGTTGAGTGTTGGAGAATGAGAAATTCCAGTAGATCTTACACTGATCATTCTCCACAACGGACTCGAGTTCCCCCTGGACGTATGGCAAGACGGGCAATAGATCAACACCATAGAAGTGCCTAAGATGGTAATGTACCAATTTTAGAGCCGCATTGTGTCTCTCTATGTACCCGTAGCGTGCATATTTTGAGCATCTACTGAGAACATGTCCAAGTGTTTCTGGCTCTTGCTTGCACGCTCGGTAGTTGGTATCGCCTACAGGTATATTCATTATGCGCTCGCGGTAAACTAAGATGTCTATACCGCCATCTTGACAGGCAAAAAGAAATCCCTCAGTCTCCGATTTTAATCCAGCAGACTTGAGAAACATGTTGGACAGACCCATCGAGAGCTCTTCTCTTCGTATAATGCCGTAGAATTTACCATGAAGGGGCTTTTCAGCATGTTCTCTTAGTAGAAGCGTATGTTCTGCTTCCTGTACACGACTTTTGAGCACCAAAGGTGTTAGTGATGCTAGGCCATGTGTAGTGTCGCTGGAATCAAATGGGAGGCCAAGCTCCTCTGCGACCCTATCTGCGGCACGGTATAGAAACGCCGCAGCATTGACGACTTCATGTTGATGTACGAGTCGCATAAGAGAATCTGTGCTATTTAGAACTGAGCAGCCTGTAGCCAGAACCGTTCTTCGATGAAGACACTCTAAGCTTAGCAAGCCTCTACCCCCTTTATCTCGAGCGAGGTATATTCGATGTACGGAAGATCTAGGATGATGACTTCGATGGATTGTCATCATCCTGCGTATGCTTCGGTCAAGTTGCTTCAACTCATCGACGTTCCATTTTACTGCACCAAACGTGTAGAGCAGTATACGAACGGCCAGCATATTGGTCGACTGGATCTTATTCTTTCCAGATAATTCGGAAGCCCAAATTTTTCTGTGAATTTGGCGATACCTTTTTCCAAGGGTCAGCGCCGAGTAGGTAGAATGGAACCTTTTTCCACGACTTCATATGTAATTGAGTAAGGAATTTTTTTTCACTTTATAATTATTATTTTCTTCAGAGTTTAGTTCAAGTTAAGTTTTCGTGGTGAGAGGTTCCATTTTGTGAGTGTGAACGAGTCTTGTGTTGGTTTATGTCTATTTGCCATTGTGTGGATTGGATTATGTCTGTTTGCCAATGTGTGGATTGGACTCTGGCTGTTTGCCATTGTGTGGATCAAAGTGTGGCAGACTGGTTGTCATCCCAAAATTCATACATTCTCTCATAAGGTCTGTCATTTCTGACTTACTTTTGTGATCGCTATTTGATTCTCGGCTTTTTCCTCCACTCTTCAAGTGGACGTTCTTTATGCCATAGAATAAACTCTTTCCTTTGCAAGTAAAATTTGGCTGTGGTTATTTGAACCCCAATACACTCCACTAGCAATTAAGTGACTGATCAACGCACAAACAGTTACGTTAACGCTCAGTCTTTACCTGCCCATTACCTTGAATTTAAACATCACTTTATGTCCTGTTCCTATCATATCATAGCCGTATCCGAGACCTGGCTCACGCCTAATATTTCTTCGAGCCTCGTAGCACTTGATCATCACACACTTTTCCGCAGAGATAGAGATGGGAGGAGAGGGGGTGGGGTCTGTCTCTATATTCATGACTGCTTAAAGGGTATACAGGTGAGAGTGGGTCCTCTTGCCAATTACCCTACTGCTGAGTACCTTTTCATCAAGGTATCGTCGCCTCAGGATAGTGTGTTGGTGGGTGTAATTTACAAACCTCCTAACGCCTCCTACGACAGGGAACTTGAGACTGACATTTTTGACCTTATACCCAATTATAATTACATTGTACTCACCGGTGACCTAAACACAAATCTTAATGCTACCAACAATTTAACTCACTATTTAAAATCAGTAGTGTTCTCTTCCGGATTATCTATAGTTCCCCATGATACCACCCACCACACTGATCATTCTAGTACATGGATTGACTTGATGATTGTTGACGATTTAGACAAGGTTATTTCTTCTTCTCAACACTCAATCTCATTCCTCTCAAACCATGATCTTATCAGCATCCAATACCAGTTCTCCTTTAATCTCTCCTCTAGTGTAACTCCTCTGTCCATACGCAATCTTAAAAATATAAATGGAACTGAATTTCTTGAGCACCTCTATACTTATGACTGGAATAGCATTTTTACTGAAAAGGATATAAATAGAAAGGTGATTTGTCTGACTACATTTTTATCTTCAGCCTTTGATAATTTTGCGCCTCTCCATACCCTTAAAGCAAAGAAGAAGTCCACTCCTTGGATCACTTCTTATATCAAAGATTTAATAGAAGAAAGAGAGAAAAAAACGTAGATTGGCTAAAGGAACAAAAAATAGTATTATTCAAGCCGAATTTCGTAAATTGAGAAACTTAGTACAAACCAAAATCCGGGACTCATACAATCAATATAATTACAATTCTATCAAAAACAGGAATAAAAATGAAAACATATGGCTTCTCTTAAGACGGCTTGGACTTATTCCTTCTAAACACTTGGCTCCTGATAACAATTTCTTCCCTGCAGACCTTTTGACAGCATTTACTGCAAAGTCCACACACCTTGCAAGCAGCACTCTTTTCCCATCCTCAGGTCCCTCTACTTTTGATGATACGAAATTATTCTTTTCTGACATATCGCAAGAAACCCTAATTAAAAAACTCTTCGAGGTAAGATCAAATGCTCAAGGATCCAATGGTATTTCAATTAAAATGATTTACCTTGCTTTACCAGTCGTTGGCCCTATTCTCTTGCACATCTACAATGCATCTCTGCAGGTGGGAATATTTCCTGATGCCTGGAAAGAGGCGATTATTCGCCCTGTTCCTAAAACATCTAACTCTACCTCTCCCAAAGGCTTCCGTCCTATATCTATCTTATGTGCTTTGTCTAAACCTTTCGAACTTATTGTCCATCAGCAACTTACTGCACTCATTGAAACAAACAACTTAATGGAACCAATGCAATCTGCTGGGTGCTTCACTTAAAGTAACTTCTGACCTTAAACTTGCAATTGATAGAAGGGAAATAGCGGTTGTTGTCCTTTTTGACTTTTCTAAGGCGTTTGATACAGTTAACCATAATCTACTATTGACTAGGTTGAAATCGCTTCACCTCTCGAATATGGTTGTAAATTGGTTTGAATCTTATCTTAGTAATCGTTCTGAAAGAGTGCAAATTAGCAATGGCGAACGGTCTGATTGTGTGGAGGTTAAGAGTGGTGTCCCTCAGGGATCCACGCTTGCACCCACCTTATTTAATATTTATACCTCTAAACTTGGTAGCGAACTTCGTCATTGCAACTATCACAAATATGCTGACGACTTTAAGCTTTACCTTTCCGGGCCTATTGCCAATCTTAAGAGCTTATTTCAAAAGGTGCAGGCGGATATTGATCTGGTTGTGCAGTGGACCTTGACAAGTGGCCTCACTCTTAACCCTACTAAAACTATGGCTATAATCATAGGACCTTCTTCCTCTCCATCACTTGAAACAATTGCAACCCTACCTCCTCTCTTGATCGATGGACGTCTTATCCGATTTATGGAATCTGTGAAAGATTTAGGCTATATTCTTTATCGCTCTCTTACTTGGAATGAACAAGTTGCGGATATTTCAAGGAAAACCTTTAGAGTCCTCCAACAGCTTACCAGGAATAAAGAATCACTTCCTACTTCAACGCGTATCCTCCCAGTTAAAAGCCTCATCCTTCCTTTCTTTGACTACGGTTGTGTGGTATATGACGATATTACTGATGAGCTGAATGCTAAGCTTGAGCGTACGCCTAATGCTTGCATTCGGTTCATATATATCATCCCCAAAAGCGAACATATTACTCAGTATAGAGAAAGAGCAGGACTTCTTAACGTCGCCAAAAGAAGACAATTTTTTATGGGTCATTTGCTTTATAGCCTATTCAGCAATGAAGCTCCGCACTATCTTCTTAATCTCTTCAATTTTGTTGACAAAGATCAACCAACACATTCCAAACTCCGTGAAAGGGAAACAGTACTAAAAATTCAGCCACACCGCACGTGTAAAATGCAAAGGTCTTTTGTTATTCGTGGTGCTCACCTTTGGAACAAACTACCTATAAGCATTAGAAATGCACCTTCACAATTTCACTTTAGAAAACTCCTTTTTGGTTACTTATTTAACACATCAAATCCTACCCTCGAAAACACACATTGGTAAGACTTAAATCCTTAATTAAATATATATATGAGTGTGTGTATGAATGCGTATTGACTTTTAACTATGTATATTTGCGTATCTATATTTATAGTATCCTTCTGTTGATAGCCCACATGTAACCATGTGTATTATAGTTTATTTCTTTGTTTTTTATTTTTTTTATTATTTATTTAATAATAATTATTTTTATTTTTTTTTATTCTCTTGTTAAACACCTAGTTTTGATTTCAATCGTCAAATTGATCGCCGTCACACTTTAATTTGTAATATGTATCACCTGTTCCTTATAGGGCTATTTAGCCCTAGGAACTTTTCATAAATAAATACAAATACCTATCTACCCTAAACCTATATACCCATCCACACACTACTATTTTTCCAACCGAGCCAATCACGCCTACCCCGAAAGGGAAATGGCTTGATGGTATAACAATAATAATAATAATAATGTTAATACAGACATGTCTTATGCACCGTTTAAAGAATTATGTATAGCATGCTGAAAAAACCATAAACATGGATTTATTGTGATTGATAAAGATAGTGAATTAAATTCTGGTAGATATAGAAAAGAATTTGATTGTTTTATAAACGTGGACAAGCAAATCTCATATATAAGGGTTATAATTATCAGATAAAGGTAGTAGCATTTCTAACTCAGTTGCATCAACATGTTATCACAAAAAGATAATTATATCAAGCAAAGAGAAATTTTACATGAAATCACAAGAGCTAGTGAATCGATTCGAAATAAACATAAAATATTGGAATTAGGAAAAGACAGTGCTGAAATCAATTTAAACAATACATTTAAACCGATTGTTTCACCACTTGAGAAAATAGTTAACGGGCTTAAGACTGTTAAGGAACTGGATTCGGTAACAGGGAAGAAAGAGATGAAAAATAAATACGAGGATGACTCAATGGATGAAAAAAGAATATAACTATGATGATTTTGATGATGATGATGAAATGGATGGTGGTGAAAATTCATACAAAACAGCTAATAATTCAGAAGACTTAGAATCAACAATTAACACTTCACAAAACGATATTGTGAACAAATATCTCACATTGTTAGGGGAGAGATATAAAGTTATGAATAATGTGTATAGCGTGCGAAAACTATCAAAAGGCAGATTAATGATTGGAGATTCACCGATAAGTTTCGATGGAAACTATATCAATGTAGGTGATTTACATTTACCTCAAACTAAAGGCTTATTTGAACTTCTCTTCGAAAAAGTACCTAAGGACAGCTGTGTAAGTTGAAATGATTTTGAAAATTATCGTAAAATTATAAATACAACAAATGCGCATCGAAAACATTACAGTAGAGATGGGGCTGTACGTCAGAAAAGGACTTTTAAATTCCAAAATTTTTATAGAGAATGTTATATCTTCTTCCTCTCCTAAATCTGCAAAAAAAACAACAAAGTAAGAAGAACTTTTCATCTGGAACCCGTGTAATTCCACAGTACATGGTTGTTGATGAGAAGGAAAAACCGAAGGATTATATTTACTGGAATGATCCCAATGAGTTAATAGATCGACTTCGATTACTTTTAGCTTCCCAAGCAGCTGGAAATCGTAGTCATACAAACGAAATTATATCAATCATTCAAGAATTGTGTGAAGATGGAATTATATATTAAACAACGTTTCGAAAAATTTATGTCATTCTTACGATGAGTCTCGACGTATTCGGACGTCATTTAAAACGAGCTGAGTCTATGAGTAGCGGTCCTTCGGGAATTGGATTCAAGATTACACCTGATGGTCATTATAATATAGATAAAAAGAGGTTATGTAATGTTGCTGAAGCTGAAGATCAAAGTGATGCAGTCAATTTATATCTTATGAAAAATTTATTACTACATGAAAACAACACCCTGTATGAAGTTATAGCTTCTTTACGAACTGAAACAGTTAATAATAATATGATGATTGTTGTTCTAGAGAGTTCTGTAAATAAAAATTTTAAAAACTTGCAAGTTGATGTTGATACAAAACAAAAACTGGTGTATCGTAATTCTACAGTCATTTCTCAATTGGATTCCAGACTGAGTGTACTTGAAAATGTAGGAGAAAAGGCGAGCTTTGGTGAACGAGCTTCATAAAATGGCACACAAAAAATATCCTCGCAGACATGTTGATATTCGAAAAATAGATGAAAGTTGGCAAGCTGATATTGTGGAAACGCAATCATATGAACGAGAGAATAATAGCTACAGATATATATTGACCATTATCGATTTATTTTCAAAATTCGTTTGGGCTGTTCCTGTGAAATCTAAGAAAGGTGAAGACGTTACTGCTGCAATGAAGTCTGTTCTCATAGGAAAATGTATACCTAAGAATTTACAAGTGAATAGAGGAAAAAAATTTTATAACTCTCATTTTCAAAATCTTATGAAAGAATATAGAATCAATTTGTACTCCCCTTATAGTAATTTAAAGGCATCAATGTGTGAGCGATTTAATAGAACTTTGAAGAACAAAATGTGGAATCAACTCAGACTGCAAGGAAATTATAAATGGTTGAATATTTGATCTAATTTAGTGCCTTCTTACAATAATGATAAGCATCGAACTATCGGAATGAAACCCCTAGCGAACCGAATGAACAGAACGGATACGCTAAAGCGTATCCTTATGGTATCCACATTGTATCCTCTCCGTATCATGCAAGAAAAACTCATTAAAAAAGAAAGATGAACATTTAACTTGTTGAATTTCGGATTCTACGTGCATTTTCCCGTTAAAAGGTCACGGAGTAATTACAATAGTTTTTCTTTCAACGTTAAAAACTTTAAAAAAATATTATACCTGTCATTATTGTGGGCTGAAGGTGACTTCAAATGCATCGTCGTTCATTAGCAACATACTACCTACGCGATTATGGATGCGCTTGAAGTCGCCTTCAGGCCACGTTGTAGACAGGTATTATATTTTTTTTAAGTTTTTAACGTTGCAAGAAAAACTATTGCAATTACTCCGTGACCTTCTAACGCAAATTTTCATGTAGAATCCGAATTTCAACAAGTTTTTTTCATCTTATTTTTTAATGAGTTTTTCTTGCATGATACGGAGAGGTTACGATGTGGATACTATAAGGATACGCTGTAGCGTATCCGTTCCGTTCATTCCGTCCGCCAGGGACCAAAAGATGTTACAATTAAACATGAAAAAAAATAAGTAAATTGAAACATGTTTTTGAAAAAGGTTATACACCGAACTGGACTGCTGAAATATTTACAATAAGCGAAATAAAAAATACTGTACCTGTCACATACATGCTTAAAGATTATCAAGATGAACCTATTATGGGTTGTTTTCACGAAGAAGAGTTACTTAAAGTAAAAAATTCTGATACCTATGTTTTTGAAAAAATAATGAAAAGAAGCAAGAATAAGATATTTGTAAAATAGTTAGGTTTCGATAATTCTCATAATAGCTGGGTAAATAAGTCTGATTTATAAAATATTGCAAATGTATTAAGACTAAGTTATTTTTCAATAAAGATATTTTTAATGTTATATATATATATATTATTATTATTATTAAAACCCATCGATTCCTTATTATTATTCTTATTCCCTTTACATTGTTTACAATTTCACTCAACCACTATGCCTTATGCTTATCTTAATCTATAATCGCTTCGCCTTCTTATTATTTACAAGTTTTTAAATAATATCTTACTAGCTATTAGCGCGAGACCTTCCAGGGCTTCCGTTTCCTCTTACCATTACTCTTCAAGCTTTTCAAAGACACGCAACACTAATTTTCCTTATCCATATTTATGTTTAAATTTTGGTTTTCGCCTTCCCCATGCATTCTCTCTTCCCTTTTCTCTTCTACGCTCTTCACCGACTTTTCCCCTTGTCCACAACCGCTCAGTATCCACCTAACTTTCTCTACCACGCTCTTTCCCCCTTCCTCTTCCCCTGTACATCTCTCCAACACGTGCTCCCAAGATTCCCTTTCATATCTACATACCCTACACATTTTCATTTCTTCACTCATCCAATATTTACACTCACTCATGCCTTCTCCCATTCTGAAACGTATCATCCTGGACCACCTGCACTCCTTTTTCAATTTCCCTAGATATTCCTGCACCCCTTCTATCTTGATGAATCTATACCATTTATTATATTTTGACTCCATAATCTTTCCCCACTTATTCTCTTCCTGCTTCTTACTCATTTCCCCTCTGCTACCTGCCACTCCCTCCGATCGTCACACATTCTCCATTCTCTTTTAACTTGCCATCTCTCCTTTTCCCATCTTGAATGTCCCGTACTTCCTCTCCTCTCTCTATCTAATATTTCCTGCAGACATGCTTATGCAACTTTGCTACCCTTACCACTCTTAAGTTTCTCTTCAAAATACCATACCCTTTTCCTCTGCCTTATCACCAATTTCTCTCTCCCTGTTTCTTCTCTCAACATATATCCTGGGCAGTTCCAGCTCACTCCCATAACCCATCTCAGAAATCTTTCTTGCATGTTTTCTACTTTTTTGTACTCCTTCCACCCCCAAATCTCCACTCCATAACACATCACAGACCATACCAGTGAGTCAAACAGCCATACTCTCACCTTCCAGTCCTCTTTGAATCTTCTTTTTCCAATCCCCCACACTTGACCCATCACCTTACTCGCACTTTCCATCCTTTTTTTCACTTACAGATCATTTCCACCTCCCGCTTCGAACCAGAATCCTAAATAACAAAATTCCTCTACCATTTCCACAATTTCCCCATGCATTTTCCATCCATACTTGTCACATTAATTGTGAGGTCTTTCTCTCTCACATACTCTTCGAATCCTTTTATTAGCAAGTTCATTCCACTTTCATTATCTGCCAGAAGCACCACATCGTCCGCATACACTAACAAGTATATTCTCTTATTTCCTAGAACTGTACCCCCTTTACCTTTCTTTTCCATTTTCTCTTCTAGGTCTGCTAACAATATGCGAAACAACAACGGACTTAGCGGGCACCCTTGCCTGAGACCCCTCCCTGTCCAGAACTCCTCTCCTTTCTGTTCCCCGATCCTCACCCTTGTCTTCGTCTCCGTAAAGACCTCTTTTATTCTCTCAATCAGCTCTTCATCCACCTCCCTTTCTTTCATTGCCTTCCACAAAACTTTCCTATTCACCGAGTCGAAAGCTGTCTTAAAATCTATGAAGAGTGCGACCATTTTTTTATTTTTCCTGCCCCAGGTTCCTGTTGACTAAATAATTTAGCACGAAAATGTTATCCACTGTCCCCATCCCCTTCCTGAATCCTGTTTGATTGTGTAGAATACTTCCTTTCTCATCTAATTGTTCTTCTAATCTCTTCCTAAGCACCTCCGCGTAAATCTTATACGTTATTGGCATGAGAGTGATTCGTCTATAATCTTGAACTTTTTTACCCCCTCCTTACTTTAATAAAGGAACTACCAAACCTGTTCTCCACTCCTTGGGACATTCTTTCCCTCTCCATACTCTATTACATACTTCCCAAATCTCTTCTCTAACGCTTCTTCCGCCAAATTTTAACGCTTCATTCTCCATCTCATCCTCTCCTGTCGCCTTATTTCTTTTTAACTTCTCAATTGCTTGATTCACCTCCTCTCTGGTCACCTCATTCCCACCTTCCGTTCCTCCCTCCTTGATCTTTCTACCGTCCCCCCTCACCTTGCTATCCACCCCTCCTAGCAATTTCTTGAAATATACCGTCCAATCATCCATACTCACCTCTTCATTGATTCCTTTCGATCCACTACTTTCTCTATTGATCACCTCCCATTCTCTTCCTTCCTTTATTGCTTTCTCTACCTCCTCCATGTACCTCACCTTCTCCTCCTGTGTTTTACATCCAGTAATTTCTCGTGTTCCTTTTTTCTTTTATTATACTCCTTTCTGTCTATCTCTCCTCTTCTCCAATTCTTTAACGATAACTTTATACGCTCTTTACTCTCTACACATTCCACATCCCACCATCCTCTCTTCCCCCTTCTTTCGTCCTCACTTGGCCTAATTTCTTCTACTATCTTCTCTACCCTTCCCCTTATCATATACAACATCTCATCCACGCCTCCCCCATCTTCAATCAAAACATTCTCTTCTTCCATTATTTCCGTATATTCTCTTAGCTTATCAACTCCCCATTTGCCAATCTTTGCTTTTTTCCCTGTCGCTCCCTCCTTCTCCCTTCCCTCCCTTCTCCAATTTCCGCATTCCAACGTTGCAATGACCGAGAAGTGTTCTGACCCTATTTCGTTCCCTACTTCCATTCTTTCCAACAGCCTCCTTATCCTTTCCTCGGCCAAAATGTAGTCAATCACTATTTCCCCTTTTCCTGCAAACGTAATCTCGCCTTCCTCATCGCCTTCCGAGTTTCCATTACAAATGAAGCATCCTGTTTCTCCTAGGATTTCCAACAGAGTCCTACCCTCCTGGTCCACCTGTTTGTGTTTCTATTTTCTCCTGAAAGTCTCACTCCCTTCATCCCATATTTCCCCTCCCTGTTTCCCTGTCCAAGCATTCAGATAACCTCCTATCAATACCAATTCATCATCCTTTTTCGCCACCCATTTCCTAATCACACTCCAACCTTCTTCTTCTCACCTTCTCCTGTAAATGCAAACTATCCTCACCTTTCTTCTTTCTATCTTCGCCATTCTCGTCATTACTCCATCTGCTTTCTCGAATCCCATTTCTATTGTTTTTTCTTCCACCAATTAATTCCTTACTCCTGACACCATACCCCCTTTCTTTCTTCCCTTTACCTCCTCCTTCTTTACCTGTTGCATCTGCCACATATATCCCTTCGGTAACTTCCTCTTCACCCTCCTCCAATCCATCTCATCTACCCAGGTTTCAATCAACATCACTACATCCCATTTCTTCACCTCTTCCCAGAATCCTTCATCTTTATTCATTAACCCTGATACGTTCCAAAACGCTATTCTCACTTCTTTCATCCTTCCTTTCTCCCTTGTTTCGTCTTTACGTCCCCTCCCTATTTTTGTGGAAACCCCGTCGCTCCGCCTACTTCTCCTTCTTTCCTTTCACCCACTACTGTTTCCATTACCTCCTCCCTTCTATCTCTAGTCTCCGTAGTCTCCACTTCTTGTCCTCGTCGCCATGGACCCTCCCTATACACTTCACTCAATTTTTATTTCTCATCATCCCATATCCACACATTCCCATTCATCCACATCTTGTCTTTCCCTATCCATACCTTCTTCCCTTTCACTCTTTCACTCCATGCTCCCTGCTTCATCATCCACTTTCTTCTTCTTTCATTCCACGTCATATCCTGATCTATCCTTTCTTCCCTCCCCTTTGAAGCTTTCTTTTTTCTCTGGATATCAACTTTTTCTTCCTCACATCTCACTTTCACTATATACATATATACGCGGTTTACCTTCATTCTTCGTTCCCACTCCATTTACCTCTTCCACGTGCACATTCGCCCAAATTCCCCCCAACAACTTTTCCACTTCTTCTCTTCCTGATTCACTCTCCACTTTCATTCCTCTAATCACTATATTTCTACTTTGTTTCGTCTTCTCTTCTACTTCCATTTTTCTTTATAAATTTCTCAATCTTGATTTCATTCTCACATTTTCTAGGATAACATTCTCATTCACTTCTTTCATTCTCTCTCCTTTTCTTAACCCTGCATCCCCTTTCTTTATATCCTCAGACTTACATTCTAGCTTTCTCACTCTTTCTTCCAACTTCTCCATATAAGATTTTCTCTCTTTCTCACTCATACTTTGATTTTTCTTGATATCCTCTAACTGCTTTCAAACCTTATCTTTTTCTTGCCGCCACACCAGATTCCATTCTTCCCACTTCCCTCTAACTTTCCTCATTTCCTCCCAAACCTCCTCCCCTCGCTTTTGCATTCCATTCAGACTTCGGTTCGTTTTCTCTCTAAACCCTTTAATGAGATTTTCCAGGCTCTCTAGATCGACTTTCCCTTTTGCCTTATTCCTCTCCGGTGGAGACTTTTTTTTTAACTTTTTCCGTAACTTCTCATCTCCCTGCTCATACCCCTCTTCTTCCCTTGATATTTCAGTGTCTTCCGTCTTATCCCCCTCATCGCTTTTATCCGTGAACCCTACCCCCTACCTCCATTTATCAAAAAGTTGTCTCGATTCTAAACTACTAGCTCTGGATCTATTAAGCAGTTCCCGACTTGAAGGCCTACCTCGACTCCTCCTGTCAGCTAGTCCCCCTTCCTTCTCTCCCCACCCGAAGTTCCCTGGCGTAGTACATTCAACCTCGCCATCATCGGTACTGCTTCCGGCATCACCCTTACCCCTACCTGTTTCGCCGGTCTCGGTGAGATCATCAGCACCGGGGTTCTTGTCTACCTGCTGCTGCCCTCTGCCGGACCCCACTGGGCTCCTCGCAACAAATATGCTGACCTATCTTACCGATCTGCTGTCCCCTATCTTCTCTCTCACTTTTCCGTCCTCGACAACTAACCTCCAAATTAACACTTTCAACTTTCCTCCTAGCCCTTTCAACCTTATAAAACAGCTTCACCGACACTTCAACACAACCCATTCACTACACTAACCTCCCTTACCACCTTTCGCCTCAAACACACCTCCACACCCGTCGCCAAAACCAAAAAAGATAGCACAGAACTATGTACAAATAAACACAAAATGTCTAATCAAGAAGCTTTTCTTTTTAAACATAACAAGTTTTCAGCTGCTTTGGAATGTTGAGGTAAAGTGTAATTAACAATTTCTGCAGAAATACGTTTTAAGGGAAAAGTTATCAATTCTAAAAATAATTTATCAGAATGCACAGAACATGGTCTTTTTTTTAAACACTTTTTAATAAACTTTCATGATGTGTTGTCACATATAATGCAACACTCTGAATATTCGCTGATTTCACTTCACCAGAAATCACATGCGCGACAATTTCAACAATGGAGTACTGCTCTCTTCAAAGCGGTGTGTGTAGTAGATGATGTGGATGCTGATTCACACAGATGACAACTTCGTTGAGGATGCTGAATGTTGTCTTCCTTATTGAGAATGGATAATGCGATCTAGTTGATTTTTCTACTCGTTCCAGTGTTACCAAATAATCATCATTTTTCATTACAAAATTTAATCGAAAATTTGTAAAATCAAGTCTTCTTTCCCTATTTAATGTAATATGACAACTCTGGCTATGAGATCGTAAACCGGTATGGAATTTTTGTATACATTTCAATTTATGCTCCTCAAAAAACTTTGAAA
>CAKNYM010037853.1:11979-24821 GCA_932195095.1 Andricus curvator | reverse complement strand
ATAATACGGGCTAATCCACTTATAATCCGGCGTAATCCACTTATAATCCGCCGTAATCCACTTATAATCCGCGGTAATTCGCTTATATTCCGGGGTAATTCACTTATAATGCGGAGTAATCCTCTCATAATCTGGCGTAATCCACTTATAATCCGGTTTAATTCACTTATAATCCAGTGTAATCCACTTATAATCGAAATATATCCACTTTTAATCTGGATCTGGATCCACTTACGCATTAAACTTGATTACTCCGCATTATAAGTGGATTACCGCAGATTATAAGTGGATTACTCCGGATTATAAGTGGATTAGTTCGGATTATAAGTGGATTAGTGCCGATTATAAGTGGCTTATTCCGAAATATAAGTGGATTACCTCGAATTGTAAGTGGATTACACCAGATTATAAGTGGATTACTCCGGATTATAATGCCACGCTGAAAAAAACCAGTTCTCGTCAGATCACTGAAGTTAAGCAGCGTTGGGCGCGGTTAGTACTTGGATGGGTGACCATTCGAGAATATTGTGTGCTGTTGGCTTATTATGGGCGTGGTGAGCCCAAACTTGTAGTTATTTATAACTACAAGAAAACTATCCACCTAGAAACACTACCCGAATCGGGTAGTGTCACGCCTACCCTGAAAGGGAAATGGCTTAATGGTATACATACATACATACATAAGTGAATTATCCCGGATTATAAGTGGATTAGCCGGATTATAAGCGGATTACGCCGGATTATAAGTGGGTTACTTCAGATTATAACTGAATTACTTCAGATTATAAGTGGATTACCCGGAATATAAGTGGCTAATTCGAAAATATAAGTGGATTACCTCGAATGACATGTGGATTAGTTCTGATTATAAGTGGATTGCCTTGGATTATAAGTGGCTTATTCCAAAATATAGGTGAATTACCTCGAATTATAAGTGCATTAGACCGGATTATAAGTGGATTGTGCTGGATGATAAGTGGCTTACTTCAGATTATAAGTGGATTACCCGAAATAATTGGCTTATTCCAAAATATAAGTGGATTACCTCGAATTATAAGTGGATTACCGCGCATTATAAGTGGATTGCCCTGGATTATAAGTGAATAACCTCGAATTATAAGTGGATTACGCCGAATTATAAGTGGATTTCCTCCGATTATAAGTGGATTACTCCGCATTGTAAGTTGATTACTCTGGATTATAAGTGGATTACGTGGATTATAAGTGGGTTACTTGAGATTATAAGTGGATTACCTCGAATTATAAGATGATTACTGCGGATTATAAGTGAATTACCCCGGATTATAAGCGAATTACTCCGGATTATAAGTGGATTACGCCGAATTAAAAGTGGATTACTGCGGATTATAAGTGGATTACGCCGGATTATAAGTGGATTATGCGGATTATAATCGGATTACGCGGATTATAAGTGGGTTACTTCAGATTATAAGTGGATTAACCGGAATATAAGTCGTTTACCTGGTATTTTAAGTGGATTACTGCGGATTACACTGGATTTCGTGTTCGCATTACTGAGTGGCCCAGCGGATTACCAGAGTTGTTGCCCCCTCGGGGACAAACTTTAAAATGTATAAAATTGTAAAATGGACAATATTAGAATAATATTTCTTGTTTAACATATTGGATAATTATTCAAACAATCTGCATTCGTTTCAACAATTTTTCCCCTATAAATCGTGAAAAGTTACTACTTTCTGGAATCAATAACGCAGTTAATAAATGCTAAGAATGATATATTGTGTGAAAGACAGTTCGCAATTATTTAAACAATTAATAATTATTCACTTGCTATACAATACTTGCGCCTTTTCATAGGAAAGGTGGAGAATACAATTTTTTTTTAACAATTTCCAAATTTTTTTAAGGAATCTGTATTATAATCAGAGAATAACAGAAATTTCAACGTCTTTTCAGACTAAATGGAAATATAAATAAAATAAAATTTTTTCTGAAAAAAGATCTCCTTTCGCTTCGCTGGGAATCGAACCCCAGAACTTCCGATTGCCGGTCGGGTGCTTTCCCATTAAGCTACTAGAGAGATCGAGAGAAGAAACTTTTTTCAGAAAATACACGCTTTATTTTTCCAGGAATCTGTATTATCATCAGATAATAACATGCATTTTTAACGTCTTTTCAGACTAGATGGAAAAAGTTTCTTCTCTCGATCTCTCTAGTAGCTTAATGGGAAAGCACCCGACCGGCAATTGGAAGTTCTGAGGTTTGATTCCCAGCGGAGCGAAAAGATCTTTTTTCAGAAACAAAATTAATTAAAATAATTTCCAAATATCCTAAACAAAAAAATACTACATTTTCACGATTTGTTGAAAAAATTTATAAAAATTGGAAAATATATTTTTTTAATAAAAAAATATAAAAAAAACTCTTGATATGCACCAACTGTATCATTTATAAAAAAAAAAATCATGATTTAATGGAAAAAGAATATTTTTGAAACAAATAATTGTTTAAACAAGTGAAAATCCATTCAGAAATACTTCGAAACTTAACACTATTTTCGGGGCATTTTCTGTACACAATACAAAGGGGTTAGTGGGCTTAAAATTAAAATTTATTGCGTGCAAACTATTTATTGAATTGACTTAACAAATAAAAAATAGATTATTAACAAAAAGTTAACAAACATAAAATTTACATACTTTTTTCTTGAAATTTTTTTTCTCTTTTTATATCTGTCAAAATAGCTTATACTTGGCTGCAGAGTATTGTCAAGACTTACCATTTAACATTGTTATAAATAATTTAAATAAAAAAATAAACTATTTTTATCCATTTTTCACGCAAAAAAATCGTTGCCATCTAATATGTATAGAATTAACTTCTCAGACATAATAAAGTACAGAAAATTGTTAAATCTAAAAGTTAGGGTTTGTTATAAATAATTTAAGATAAAAAATATTTTCATTCTTTTTTGTCAGAAAAAAATTCTTTTCCATCTTATGTGCATCGAAAAAGCTTATCAGACCTAATAGAATCCAGAAAATTCTGGATTTTAGTAACTCTGATAAGCTGTTTGTAAGGCTGTATACAAATTTTCTGTTCCTTAGCTTCAGTTATTTTTAAATAAACTAAATAGAAAATTTTAACCGCATTTCCTGGACATTAAGAAGCTTGAGAAGCTATTTTGATAGATGAAAAATGAGGAATAAATATTTTCCCGCGAAAAATAGATGAATATTTTTTATTTGTTCACTTAAATTATTTATAAAAATTATAAACGTCAAGTGTTAAAAATATTCGATATATGTGAAAATCCATTAAGCTACTTCTATACATATTAGAGAACAAATAATTTTTTTTCACAAAAAAATGATGAAAATGATCGATTTGCTAACTTTAATTATTTATAGCAAATACAAATATTAATATGTTAAAAATATTTTTCAGCATTCTGTAAAACTATTTTGATAAATATGAGATGAAGAATAATTTTTATTCCGTGAAGAAAATTGGAACATTTTCTATTTGTTAAGTTAAATTATTTTAATTAATTTTTTTTATGAAAAAAGAGCTCCTATCGTTCCACTGGAATTCGAGCCACAGAACTTCTGATTTCCGGTCAGGTGCTTTTCCCGTTAAGCTACTAGAGAGATCGAGAGAAGAAACTTTATTTCAGAAAATTTACGCATTATTATGCTAGGTCTTACAAATAAAATTTTGTAAAGGAATCTGTATTATCATTAGAGAATAACAGAAATTTTTAACATCTTTTCAGACTAGATGGAGCTATGAGTTAAAAATTATTTTAATTTATTTTTTTCTGAAAAAAAGATCTATCGCTCCACTGGGATTCGAACCACAGTCAATTTTCTGAAATAAAGTTTCTTCTCTCGATCTCTCTAGTAGCTTAATGGGAAAAGCACCTGACCGGAAATCAGAAGTTCTGTGGTTCGAATCCCAGCGGAGCGATAGGAGAAGATCTTTTTTCAGAAAAAAAATTAATTAAGATAATTTTTAATTCATAGCTCCATCTAGTCTGAAAAGACGTCAAAAATTTCTGTTATTCTCTAATGATAATGTAGATTCCTTTAAGTTAAATTATTTATAAAACATAAACGTACTGACGAAAAAAACTTTCCGCGAATAAAAGATGAAACTATTTCGACATATGTAAGATGGAAAATAATTTTTTTTCCAAAAAAATCAACAAAAATTTTCTGTTTGTTAACTTAAATTAATTATAACAAAGCTAAATATTGGTTGTTGATAATTTTCTGGAGTTTATTAAGTCTCAGAAGCTACTTCGAAACTGCGCATCAAAACTGCCGTATAAAGTCTTTTTAAGGCATTTTCTAGGAGTGGTAACCTCACTAACACGTTGATGTTTAATTTAAAAGAGCGATTGTAAATAGTGATTGAACCAACACGAAGTGATAAGATACCATAAATAACTGATAACTTATTTTTTCCGGCATAGGTATGATGAAGTCGCTTTTTGACACCTTTCTTCGTTCCGTAAAGTGGCGCATTATATGGCTAATTTTCACAAATGCCTTAAAAAGACTTTATACAGCAGTTCTGATGCGCAGATCGAACTGCGCATCAAAATTTAAAAACTCACATCAAGTCTTTTTACGGCAGTTTCCAGGAGTGGTTCTCTTACTATCGCGCTGACGTTTAATTTAAAAGAGTTATTGTAAGTAGTAATTGGACCAACACGAGACGATAAGACACCATAAATAACTGCTAAATTATTTTTTACGGCATAGGCATGATAAAGTCGCTTTTTGACACTTTCTTCGTTCCGCAAAGTGGCACATTATATGGCTAATATTCACAAATGCCTTATAAAGACTTTATGTAGTAATTTTGATGCGCAGTTCGAACTGCGCATAAAAACTGCCATATAAAGTCTTTTTAACGCAGTTTCTAGGAGTGGTAACCTCACTATCGCGTTGATGTTTAATGTAAAAGATCGCTTGCAAATAGTGATTGAACCAACACGAAGTAATAAGATACCATAAATAACTGATAACTTATTTTTTCCGGCATAGGCATGATAAAGTCGCTTTTTGACACCTTTCCTCGTTCCGTAAAGTGGCACATTATATGGCTAATATTCATAAATGCCTTAAAAAGACTTTATACCGCAATTTTGATGCGCAGTTCGAACTGCGCACAAAAACTGCCATGAAAAGTCTCTTTAGGACAGTTTTTAGAAGTGGAAACCTCACTATCGCGCTGAAGTTTAATTTAAAAGAGTGATTATGAGTAGGGACTGGGCCAACGCGAAGTCATAAGATACCATGAATAACTAATAACTTATTTTTTCCGGCATAGGCATCATAAAGTCGCTTTCTGACACCTTCCTTCGTTCCTTAAAGTGGCACATTATATGGCTAATATTCACAAATGCCTTAAAAAGACATTACACCGCAGTTTTAATGCGCAGTTCGAACTGCGCATAAAAACTGCCATATAAAGTCTTTTTAGGGCAGTTTTTAGGAGTGATAACCTCACTATCACGCTGAACTTTAATTTAAAAATGTGATAATGAGTAGTGACTGGAACAACACGAAGTGATAAGATACCTTAAATAACTGATAAATTATTTTTTCCGGCATTGACATTATAGAGTCGCTTTTTGACACCTTTCTTCGTTCCGTAAAGTGGCATATTATATGGCTAATATTCGCAAATGCCTTAAAAAGACTTTATACCGCAGTTTTGATGCGCAGTTCGAACTGCGCACAAAAAATGCCATGAAAAGTCTCTTTAGGACAGTTTTTAGAAGTGGAAACCTCACTATCGCGCTAAAGTTTAATTTAAAAGAGTGATTATGAGTAGGGACTGGGCCACCGCGAAGTCATAAGATACCATGAATAACTAATAACTTATTTTTTCCGGCATAGGCATCATAAAGTCGCTTTCTGACACCTTCCTTCGTTCCTTAAAGTGGCACATTATATGGCTAATATTCACAAATGCCTTAAAAAGACATTACACCGCAGTTTTTATGCGCAGTTCGAACTGCGCATAAAAACTGCCATATAAAGTCTTTTTAGGGCAGTTTTTAGGAGTGATAACCTCACTATCACGCTGAACTTTAATTTAAAAGTGTGATAATGAGTAGTGACTGAAACAACACGAAGTGATAAGATACCTTAAATAACTGATAAATTATTTTTCCGGCATTGACATTATAAAGTCGCTTTTTGACACCTTTCTTCGTTCCGCCAAGTGACACATTATATGGCTAATATTCACAAATGCCGTAAAAAGACTTTATATCGCAATTTTGATGCAGAGCGAAAACTGCGCATCAAACTGACTTAAAAAGTATGTTTAGGGCAGTTTTTAGGAGTTTAATCATTATTGCGGTAATTTACGTTAATTTATCGATAATTTATAATAATTTATCAATAACTTATAGTACCTTAACACTTTTTGTTGGTCGAATCACTGCTCAAAATCACTCCTTCAAATTAAACCTCAACGCGATTGTGAGTTTACCACGCCTGAAAAATGCCTTAAAAAGACTTTATACGGCATTCTGAAAATTACTAAATTCAAACTTGAAAAAAAATGTACTCGACTTAAACTTAGAAATTAAACAATTCCAGACTTTGTTCAAAATTGAAGTATTCTTAAATTCGGATCTTGAAATGAAGTTATTAAAAATTGAACCTGGAAAAAAATTCCATGACGATTCCAGGTTTTTTCCAGGTATCTCAATTTTTTCAGGTACAATTTTTCACGGTACGGAGCATATTATATATAAGTTTATTATAAAAAAAATATTTTTTTTTTAGTTTCTAGTGATTCACTTGATATATTTAATTTACATAGCTTTGATAAATTATATCAAGTAAAAATATTGCATTTTCAAAAAGATAGATGAATTTTGAACTAAATAGTTGAATTTTCAACCAAAAAAGTTGAGTTTTCAAACAAAAAGATGAATTTTCAAGCAAAAATGTTAATTGTCTACAAAAAAAAACGAGCTTTAAACAAAATAGATGAATTTTCAACTAAGAAAGGCCAATTTTCACTTTAAAAAATTAATTATTAACAGCAATAAACACGAATTTTCAATAAAATAGTTATATATATTTAATCAAATCATTTTTAACTAAAATCAAAAATCTTCAACCAGAAAACTGCGTTTTCAACAAAATAGTTCAACTTTCAATCAAGTAGTTTCATTTTCATATAAAAAAGATAATTTTTCAACCAAAAATGGTATACTTAAATTTTCAGGTTAAAAAAATTATTTTGAACCGAAAAGATGAATTTTCAAACAAGAAGAATAATTTCTACCAGAAAAGAGGAATTTTCAACTAAAAAGATTATTTATCAACCAAAAAGTGAAAAGTTAAATTTTTAGTAAAAAAGAATTCATGTTCAAGCAAGGAGATGAATTTTTAACTAAAATGATGGAATATTAACTGGAATAGTTACATTTTCAGTTTAAACAAATTTTCAACAAAATAGCTCATTTTCAAGCAAAGAGATGAATTTTCAATTAAAATAATGAATCTTCAACCAAAAAAATTAATTTTTAATACAAAAGTTTAACTTTCAACCAAGCAATTACAATTTTCATTCTCAGACAAATTAATTCTGAACGAAAAATTTATTAGTTAATATTCCAACCCAAAAAGATTTAAATTTTGTATGAAAATAGTTGAATTCAACCAAAAAATGCGACTTTTCAAAATCAGTTGAATTTCCAACTAACAAATATTTTTCAGAGAAGAGAGAGTAAAAGTTGCAAGCAAAATGTTGAATTTTCAAGCAAAAAATAAATGAATTTTCAATCAAGAAGATTAATTTTCTACCAAAAATAACAAATGTTCAACAAAATACATGAATTTGCAACTAAAAACGTCAAATTTTTACCCAAAAATAGAATAGTAAAAATTGCAGTTTGAAAATTAATTTTAAACAAAAAAAAAACAAATTTTCCACAAAATAGTTAAATATAATCAAATAAAGCTACAATGTAAGCTGCAATGTAAAAAAAATAAGCATGCTCTGGACAAAATTCGTTGACTTTTAAACAAATTCCCGGAAATTTTCAGGTTTTTCAGGTGTGTAAAAATTCCTTGATAATTCCAGTTTTCCAAGTAGGGTAGACATCCTGTTAGATGACAAATTCGACGCCTCCATTCCATACCGCTCCACGCCGATGGTATACAGCTCCACGCCTCGTTTAGGTGGTATACCGCTCCACGCCTCGTTCAGGCAGTGTACCGCTCCATGCTTCGTTTATGCGGTATACCGCTCCATGCCTCGTTTAGGATGTATACCGCTCCGTGCCTCGTTTAGGCGGTATACCGCTCCACGCCTCGTTTAGGCGGTATACCGCTCCACGCCTCGTTTAGGCTGTGTACATAGCCACGTCGCTTTTATTCGGTATACCGCTCCATGCCTCGTTTAGGCGTCGAAATGAAATAAAAAAAATATATAAAAAGACGTAAATTGGGGTAATGAAAAGAAGAGAGCTTATAATATGTGTTTAGTGTGAAAGTTTTATTGACTGTAATTGTTAACATCAGCATTACGATGTCAATAAATAAAATTAAATACAGAGTAATGTAAAGGACCTGCTTATGTTTCAAGAGTGTAAAAGAGTAGATTTAAATTGCAGAGGTCCTAACATACGCTCTCAGTTATGCAATATTTTTTGTACAATATATTTCACACATAATACGTCAATTTTTTTGATTGACTGTAGATTGGGAACGAAGATTGTTACAGTTTATCGCGAATACAAATTTATACCGGATCTGCACTTAGGTGTAGAATTCAGACTTGGTGATGTTCGTTTTTCGAACTAAGAAGGCAGAATTATTTATTAAATTAGCAGTATCAAAAAGACCCAATATTTGATGGGTTACGACGTTTCTAAACTTATAAATATAGAAACAAAAGAGAATGGGCAACAGTATCAAACGGACATTAATTTTACTCATGTGGGGTAATCCGGACATGTGGGGTAATTCGGACACCTCTAAATTAATGGTTTAAATTGCTCAATTAGGAGTGTCCGAATTACCCCCTTTGACGGTAGCATACTAGTCATTATTTTTTTTAAACTGGGTTTTTTATTAGACGTCAATATTAATAAAATAAAAAATGAATCAAATTTATTTGACAATGATCTGTTACACTGGTCCAGTTTAGAAAACTCCTCCCTACTGTGAATTTAATTTTTTTTTTTCTTTTTTTTTTTTAAGATTAATATTACAATGCGCTTGAAATAAACTATCCACTGTTGACCATTCTCCCTTGCATACGTTTATAATACAGTATAAGAGCATTAAAGATAAGTATTGCTCCATCACTCTCGTCATGTCTTCCATTCAATGATAATTGAGATTATACACAGAAAAAACAGAAACTCAATTTTTTATGGATGTCATTTCTTTCTTTTTTCTTTTTATGGCATTATTAATCAGGGTATCTATCGAATGGATGATTTTAAATTCCCAGTCATTTCCCGGTCAAATTTTTCCGGTAAATTTAAAAGAGAGTTCTAAAAAGAGTTCTGAGAGTTTTAAAAAAAATGCTCAAATTATTTTTTAAAGATATCAAAGATTTCTGATTTAGAACAGAGGAATTTTGGAAAAGAATTCTAATTCTGAATTTAAAAAGGCATTTTTTAATTCCCTTCTTCTAAATTAGAATTAAAATAATTTTCAAAAATTCCCGTTCCATGTTAACAATTTTCTGTTTCAAGACAAGTAATAATTCTTTACGGAAATTGAAAATTGAATTATATTTATAATTGAATTTTCAACAGATGAATTTTTAACAGTTGAAAAGTTAACTGTTGTAAATTAAAGGCAATTGAAAACTGAATTCTCAAATGTTGAATTTTCATCAATTGAAAAGTCAAGTTTTGAAAATTCAACTGTTAATAATTCAATTTCATTTTTCAACAGTTAAATTTTCTTCAACTTTTTAAAATTCACCGTTGAAAATTTAAAAAATTGATAATTGACTTTTTAGCAAATGAATTTTCAACAGTTGAATAGTCAACTCTTGAAAATTGAAAAAAATGAGAAATTGAATTTTCAACTGTTGAAAATTGAAGAAAATTTATAATTGAATTTTCAACAGTTGAAAAGTTAACTGTTGTAAATTGAAGGCAATTAAAAACTGAATTTTCAACTGTTGAAAATTGAAGAAAATTGATAATTGAATTTTGAACACATGAATTTTGAACAGTTGAAAAGTTAACTCATGAAAATTGAAAAAATTGAGAAATTGAATTTTCAATAAACTCTTGGAAATTTGACTGATGAAAATTCAACTGTTAAAAATGGAAGAAAATTGATAATTGAATTTTCAACTGTTAAAAATTGAAGAAAATTGAACATGGAATTTTCAACTGTTGAAAATGGAAAAAAATTGAATTTTCAACTCTTAAAAATTAAAGAAAATTGAAAATAGAATTTTCAATAGTTAAATTTTCAAAAAGTTGAAAACTCAATTTTCAACCGTTGAATTTTCAAAAAGTTGAAAATTAAATTCTCAATTTTCTTCAACTGTTGAAAATTGAAGAAAATTGATAATTCAATTTTCAACAGATTAATTTTTTAACAGTTGAAAATTGAAGACAATTGAAAACTGAATTCTTGAATGTTAAAAATTGAAGAAAATTAAACATTGAATTTTCAACTGTTGAAAATTGAAGAAAATTGAATTTTCAACTCTTAAAAATGGAACAAAATTGAATTTTCAACTCTAAAAAATTAAAGAAAGTTGAAAACAGAATTTTCAACAGTTAAATTTTCAAAAAGTTGAAAACTCAATTTTCAACAGTTGAATTTTGAAAAAGTTGAAAATTAAACGATCAATTTTCTTCAATTTTCAACTGATGAAATTTCAATTTTCAACAGTTAAATTTTCAAGAAGTTTTCAATTTCCTTCGACTGTTGAAAATTAAAGAAAATTGAAAAAATTGATAATTGAATTGAAAATTGAAGACAATTAAAAAATTGAATTCTCAACTGTTAAACATGGAAGAAAATTGAAAAAATTGAGAAATTGAATTTTCAACAAACTGTTGGAAATTCGACTGATGAAAATTCAACTGTTAAATGGAAGAAAATTAAAAAAATAAAGAAAATTGAAAATAGAATTTTTAACAGTTAAATTTTCAAAAAGTTGAAAACTCAATTTTCAACAGTTGAATTTTCAAAAAGTTGAAAATTAAACTATCAATTTTCTTCAATTTTCAACTGTTGAAAATTCGACTAATGAAAATTCAATTTCAATTTTCAACAGTTAAATTTTCAAGAAGTTTTCATTTTCCTTCAACTGTTGAAAATTAGAGAAAATTGATAATTGAATTGAAAATTGAAGACAATTAAAAAATTGAATTCTCAACTGTTAAAAATTGAAGAAAATTGAAAATAGAATTTTCAACAGTTAAATTTTCCAAAAGTTCAAAACAGTTGAAAAATTAACGCATGAAAATTGAAAAAATTGAGAAATTGAATTTTCAACAAACTATTGGAAATTCGACTGATGAAAATTCAACTGTTAAATGGAAGAAAATTAAAAAATTAAAGAAAATTGAAAATAGAATTTTTAACAGTTAAATTTTCAAAAAGTTGAAAACTCAATTTTCAACAGTTGAATTTTCAAAAAGTTGAAAATTAATCTATCAATTTTCTTCAATTTTCAACTGTTGAAAATTCGACTAATGAAAATTCAATTTCAATTTTCAACAGTTAAATTTTCAAGAAGTTTTCATTTTCCTTCAACTGTTGAAAATTAGAGAAAATTGATAATTGAATTGAAAAATGAAGACAATTAAAAAATTGAATTCTCAACTGTTAAAAATTGAAGAAAATTGAAAATAGAATTTTCAACAGTTACATTTTCGAAAAGTTGAAAACAGTTGAAAAGTTAACGCATGAAAATTGAAAAAATTGAGAAATTGAATTTTCAACAAACTGTTGGAAATTCGACTGATGAAAATTCAACTGTTGAAAATGGAAGAAAATTGATCATTGAATTTTTCAACAGTTGAAAAGTCGACTTCTGCAAATTGAAGAAAATTGAAGATTGAATTTTCAACTGTTGAAAATTGAAGAAAATTGATAATCGAATTTTCAGCAGATGAATTTTTATAAAGTTTGAAATTCAGTTTTTGATTTTCAACACTTGAAAATTCAATTTTCTTTAATTTTCGACAGTTGAATTTTCATCAATTAAAAATGGAATTTTCAACTGTTGAAAATTCAACTGTTAAAAATTGAAGAAAATTCAAATGTTGAAAATTGAATTTTTCATCAGTTGAATTTTCAATTTGCAAAAGCTGAATTTTTAAAAAGTTAAAATTTTCATTTTCAATTTTCTTCAATTTTTAACAGTTGAAAATTCCATTGCTAAAAATTGAATGCCCTTTTTTTTAATTAGAATTAAAATTCTTTTCCTGAATCCTAAAATAAAAATTATAATTCCTTACGGAAATTCCCAGTTCTTTCTCAGAAATTTCTCAGTATTCTCAGAAATATAATTCTTTTAGAAAATTCTCTATCCCGGTTTTCCCAATTAACCAGTCAGGTAGATACCCTGTTAATGTGTTTTTGTCAAGTGATCCTTCATTTTGATAAAATCGAATAAAAATTAAGTTTTTCTTTTTTTCGTGTACACTAAGTATTAATCTCAAAAACACATCAGACATGCACTTTTTTAATATATTAATATTTTGCTATTAAACTGAATATAATTTACGATTTTATCTTGAATAGTAGAGAAGATTTTCACTTTCCCAAATTTTTTAATTACTCTAAAACGGGGCTTATTAGAACATGTGGGGTAAAGCGAGACACCCGTTT
>CAKNYM010037851.1:25393-39402 GCA_932195095.1 Andricus curvator | reverse complement strand
AAAATTGAAACAAATGAAATGAACGAGCGCGCTTTTGGGGGCCGTCCGTATACCACGTGGACAATTTTTTATCACTTTGCTGCCACCCACCCACCCTCGCGGAAAAACGTAGACTTTTTACGACTTCCACCCACCACTGAATCCTCTATCCACGTGGAATTATTCCATATTTTAGGAAAATTTGGATATTCCTGGTATTCAAAAGCAAGGAAGCCCAAAAGAGCGGGGAATTTGGCTGAAAATTCTGTTTTTCTTTTAAAAAAAGCCTATAATGATACTCTTCTCATGTTTTTCTTAAAAGAAATCCGCAGGTGCAGGAGAACATGCGTTCACGTGGATTTTAGATAGAACCCCCGGTACCCCTCGTGAAAAATCGCTCCCCTCCCCCACCAATAACGGTCTACGTGAAAATGGCTTACCCCTTATTATAAAACCGAATGGCTCTAATATGGTCTTAATTAACGGATGATTGAAAATATATTAGGAAAGTCTTATGGATGTGCGTAATAATTTAGCATTTTCATGATTTTAAAACAATTTTTCCCGCAAGGATGATAAATATGACATTTATAAATTTTATGTCTTAAATTATCCTAATTTTTCCCCGTAAGTAGTAACGTACTTTCTGTTCAGCCTTTCGAACCCATCCCTTTATGAAATCCTGGCTACGCCACTGGTAAGCTCCGTACGTTTTGAAATATGAACTGCTATTAACTATGGAATTCTTTAAACCTGCGTTCCGTTACGAGGTGGCGGTGGATGGATGGAGAAGCGCCGAGTCGTATTATCTACTTCGAACTAAGATTCGATTGCTACTACCAATAGTGATCCCAATAGATCTGCTCATGCTTGAACTGAGTTGCGCTCATTGGCTCTACTTCGCGTCCATATTTAAAACTCAAATACAGGCATGTACTATAGCAAAGATATTAGTTCCTAGATGCGGCAAGGGATTAGTAGGGCCACATACCGGTAGTTGGCGCTCCAGGCAAGTTTGTGGTCGTTGCATATATATATATAATATATATAGCTATCATTCCAGTGTTACGGGCACATACCTGTAGAGGCGCTGTGAAAGCCGCTTATTTCGTGGCGCCAAGTCGTAGATTTTTAAATCCGTATTTTTAATAATCTACTTTTCTTCCAGAAATTAGGGAAAATATAATTAGGACAATAATCAAAGAGTTTATTTAAATTACTGAAAACTGATACGTTGTTGTATAAGTCCTTAAAATGTACATATTCAGTAACTGTGCCTTTATATCTTATCCAAAATTATTCCTATTGTTCTATAAAAGTCCAAATTGTTCAAAATCCCGATATTATTCTTCCTTCTTAAAAAGTTTTAAATAATAATTTAGTTATATTACGAACTTCTGTTTAAATTTGGACTTTTGTAACACAACGGATCCAGGGACGAACCAAAAATACCGAAAAAATGAATACCCAATACATAAATTGATGAAAAGTGAAAATACCGAATTATAAATGTCAGAATTTTTAAAATTATAAAATCCAATTTCATTGAATTATAAAATTTTAAAATTGTACAATTAACAAATAATAATTAGGTAAATTAATTAATAAATATTTCTAATAAGTAATTCCTTAATTACATTTTTAGATTCAAATCTAAAAAAAAATAAATCAATGAAATCGAGTTCACTTTTTATCGGACAATTTTTTCATTCACCAAATTTTTATTTTGTGAATTGAAGAATTTTTGGGGTATTTAATAATTTCTTATTTGTTCAATTCTGAAATTTTATAAATCGTTAAATTTGGAGTTCGGAAACTTGAAAATTAGGGCACATAAAATTCGTTATTTTTAATTTATTCGTCAATAAATTTGTCAATTCGTGTAATAGGGATCCATTTCTTTTCGGTATTTTCGGTTAGTCTCTGGATCCAACAAAATAAATCTTTGCACAGGATTCAAGAAAGTAACATTTTCAATGAAGTACAATATGAAAAGAATATTTCTTTTCGCATCTGTCAATTTTTTCTCGTTTAAAAAAAACCATAAGAAATATAACAGGTAATTATTTGAACTAAAAATAACTCAATATTGAAATTGAATTTTCACTGAGTAAAATTTCAGAATTAATTACAACATTATTTCTAAACCATTATAATTCCTATCGGCTACCGCATTCGTTTCGGGATACATTTCTTTTATTTGAAAAATAAATGTTTAAAACAAAAAAAGTTCAATAAATTTGAAAAAAATTCCATTTTATGAAAAATTTCGTTCATATCCAATTAAATACAATTTTTATTTATAAATAAATAATAAAAATAATAAAATATATAAATGAATAATGTTATATTGATTAATCTTCAATAAAAAAATGAATTTTCAATCAAATAGTTGAATTTTCAACTGTAAGAGATAAATCTTCAACCAAAAATGGAATGGTTATATTTTCAAAAGACGAATATAATATTAGAATAATAGTTAAATTTTCAATAAAAAAAAAATGAATTTTCAACTATAACGATCAATCTTAAATATAAAAAAAGTTCATTTTGAACCAAATAGTTGAATTTTCAACTAAAAAACATACATTTTCAACTAAAAACCATAATTTTTCAACCACAAACGGATTATTTAAATTTTCAGATAAAAAAATTAATTTTGTACCAAACAAAAAATGATTTTCAAGAGAAGAGTTAATTTATTAACCAAAGAAATAAATGTTCAACCATAATGAGTAATCTGTAATAAAAATGAATTTTGAATCACATAGTTGTATTTTCAAGTGAAGAAGATAAATTTTCAACCAAAAAGTAAAAACGGATTGTTTAAATTTTCAGTTGAAAAAAATTAAATTTGAAACAAAAAAATTAATTTAAAAGAACTAGTTAATTTTGTAACCAAAGAAGTAAATGTTTAATGTTATTGATTAATCTTTAATAAAAAAAATGAATTTCGAATCAAATAGTTGAATTTTCAACTAAAAAAGATAAATTTTTAACCAAAAACGGTATAATTAAATTTTCAGTTACAAAAATTAGTTTTGAAACAAAACAAAAATAATTTTCATTATAATAGTTAAATTTTAAATAAAAAGAAATGAATTTTCAACTATAACGATAAATCTTAAATTAAAAAAATGAACTTTGAACAAAATAGTTGAATTTTCAACTAAAAAATTTTTTTTTAGCCAAACATGCTGTAGTTAAATTTTCAGTCAAAAAATTAGTTCTGAGCCAAAAAAAAAAAGAATTTTCAAAAAAAGATTTAAATTTTCAATCAAAAGAAATGAATTTTCAACTATAACGATACATATATTTAATATATTTACATTTATAGTTTAAAAAATTAATTTAAAAAAAAAAATGATTTTCAACAAAATAGTTGAATTTTCAACTAAAACAGATCCATTTTCATCCAAAGGCGGAGTAATTGAAAATTCAGTTAAAAACATTAGTTCTAAATGAAAAAAATACAATTTTCAACAAAATAGTTAAATTTTCAATAAAAAAAATCAATTTTCAACTATAACGATCAATCTTAAATATAAAAAAAAAGTTAATTTTGAACCAAATAGTTAAATTTTCAACTAAAGAACATAAATAGTCAATTACAAACAGATTATTTAAACTTTCAGTCAAAGAAATTAATTTTGAACCTAAAAAAACTGATTTTCAAGAGAAGAGTTAATTTATTAACCAAAGAAATAAATGTACAACCATAATGATTAATCTTTAATAAAAAATGAATTTTGAATCAAATAGTTGTCTTGTCAAGTGAAGAAGATAAATTTTCAACCAAAAAGAAAAAACGGATTATTTAAATTTTCAGTTAAAAAAAAATTAAATTTGAAACAAAATAAAAGAAATGAAAATTTCAACAAAATATATGCATTTTCAACAAAATACTTAAATTTTCAACCAAAGAAATAAATTGTCAACCAAAAGATGAATTTTTCACCAATAAGTCACTATTCTACCACAAAAGATGAATTTTTAACTAAAAAAGATAAATCTAGTTAAATTTTCTGTTAAAAAAATTAATTTTGAAAAAAAAATGATTTTCAACAAAATAGTTGAATTTTTGACTAAAAAAGATCAATTTTGTACCAAACACGGAGTAATTGAATATTCTGTTTAAAAAATCAGTTCTGAATAAAAAAATAGAATTTCCAACAAAATAGTTACATTTTTAATACAAAAAAAATGAAATTAATACTTTAAAAATTAATACTTCATTCATTAGTATAGTTCTGCCAGAGTACTGCATAATTTATAGGATAATTCTGGTGAGAGGGCCCAGTAAACTGTGGAGATTTAATATATCATTTCATTTATTTAACTGTCTTAAAAATAACAGTCTTCTTTTTAATTTCTTTTAATATACTCTCCACCGTTGAAGCCAAGAAACAATCCAAATACTGTCATTTTTAATTTATAGTAATAAAAATCCGTATTTTAATTAACATATCTGTTAATCTGTTTTAATATGTTGAAAAAACCTAATATACGTAAATTTGTAATATAAAATAAGACTCATCAAAATAAAACAAATTTTGCTTAATTTTTCTACCGTCTACTTGTCATTTACTTCATTTATTCAAATAATGCTTCATTTACTCAAATTATAGATAGAGATTAATTTGACAAATAAATAAAATATTTTGTTCGACCAAAATCTTTTTTATTAAAGTAGATTAATATTTATTTGAAACTATTTTTTTGAATTGTTTAGATTCAGTATATATAATTATTGTTTCGGTATTTTTTATTAGTCCCAAAGAAGATGATTTGAAAGATTTAATCTAATAATTAACATTTTTCAATTAGTTTAAAAATATTTTGTTAATGCCTTGTAAGAAATTCACCTTGGTATATGTATAGTAGAATAGGTATGCCAAATTTTATCAATTTATCTGTACATGTTCACCAGATATTGCAGGATCGTAAAAAGCTTGACATACATACACTCACCCATGCACACTACCGGACAATTTTTCAGGACGTCAAATTATATATATTCCCCTTGCAATATATTCAGAAAAACCGTTTTTTGGAAACTGGATTTTGACACCACTACAAAGCTTCTTCGGCATTTTTATTTTTCATCTATTTCTGTATATGGTATTTATTTTTTGTGTATTTTTGGCTAGCCGCAATAATTTATTAATCAATTAATTAATTATGTTAGTCAAAATAATTATAATTAAAATATTTATATTCGATAATTGGAAATTAAATGAATATAAATGTTGAGAATTTGAGAGTTATGGAAAATTAAATAATTCGTGAATTTTAATTTTCCACATTTTTTCACTTCTTACTCCTTATTTTTTATCTGTTTCGTTAGTTCCATTTCTTTTTCAGCTCTGCCGCCTTCGGAATAGTTCTTAGTATTGGGTTGAAGTTTCAGACGTTCAGTCTGATGAACTTTTTTTTTACATTTATTGTATTAAGAATATGAAAAAAGTTCCCAAAACCATTTTATTTTTATTTATTTACTAACAGAAATTTACCTAGCGTTGCCCGGGATTTTAAAAGATTTGTAGTGACTTTCAGGATTTTTAAGGGATTTTAAGAGATTTTAAAGGATTTCACCAGATTTTAAGTGACTTGATGGAATTATATTCTAAGTCATTTTAAGAGATTTACAGAAGATTTAAAGGATTTGAACCATTTTATGGGATTTTAAGGTTTTTAAGGGGTTGCAAAAGAGTTTAAAGATTTTCAAGAGATTTCATTATATTTCGAGAGATTTGAAAGAATTCTAAGGGGTTTTAAGAGATTTCAAAATATGTAAAACGATTTTAAGAGATTTATAGAAAATTTAAAGAATTTTATTTGACTTTACGCAATTTCAACGGATTTCAAGAGATTTTAAAAAATTTTAAGATTCTTTTGTAAATCTCTTAAAATTGTTTAAAATATATGAAAATCCCTTGGAGTTCATTAAAATCTCTTGAAATATCTTTAAATCTCTTCCAATTCCCGCAAATTTGTTAAAATCACTTAAAATATCTTATATCTTGTGAAATCTCTGAAAAAACTCTTTTTCAACTCTTTTAAAATTCTTTTTAAATCCCTAAAATCAATTAGCATCCCTTGAAAATTCTTTAAAATCCTTTAAAGTCTTTTTATCCCTTGAAATTTCTTTAAAACACTATAAATCTCTTGAAATCTCTTGAAATTCCTTAAAATTACTTCAAGATCTTTTGCAATCCTTTAAAGTCTCTTTAAAATTCCTTTAAATTCTGTGAAATCTCTCAAAATTCCAGGTGACGCTGGGTAAATTTCAGCTAGTAAATAAATAAACAATGTTGGTTTTAGAAACTTTAGAACCTTTTTTTTTTTTTTTATTCCAATAAGTTAAAAAAAATCGTCAGATTAGACGTCTGAAACTTCAACCCAATGTTCATAGCTAGCCTGGCGAGTGTTTTTGCCCGCTAAGCTCTCTCACCATCGACGGTGACTCATTCACGTTTCACACGATTTGACGCGGTTGCCATGGAAACAATGAAAAGTTGAAGAGGGCAGCACCTCAATATAGGCTATAAAGTAGTGACATATAGATATTCGGCGTCCCCACTCCTGACCCTTGCCGCATCTAGGTACTAATATCTTTGACTATAGCCACGGTCGTATACACAGGTCTGGGGGCTCTCGTTGAGAGAGAAGTTCTCTTATTGAAGCTTCCGATTATTTCACAAAGTTGCCACTTCCGGTAGTGGCGTAATAGTAGAGTAGAGAAAGTGGCGGTTTAATTTGAAATTTAATTTCAAGAAGTCAATGTAATCCAGATGTATTCAATAATTTAAATAATATGGATGCATTTTTAAATTAATGAAAATAATAAATACATATTGATGCTACAAGTTGTATGATTCAAAGTAAATTGCATGAAACTGGTTTGGCACCATTTCGCAAGCGAGGGTATAGTAACGGAGCACGATGAATACACTCTCTGATAATTTCGTTCTCCGGAAAATGAAATTCGCAAATACGTCCCTTTAAACGAAAAAATTCACACCGGGGACACACGATTCCCATTCTCTCCGGACAAGATCACTCGGTACTTTAAAAGTTGATCTCTTGCATTTAAATTTTGAACTATTTGTTTTGCACTTTGGTACGGCACAAACACGGCATTTTTGCATTTCTTTTACTTAAATATTACAGATATTACATATCTACCAACGGCGATACCAAGCTGAAAAAACCAGTTCTCGTCAGATCACTGAAGTTAAGCAGCGTTGGGCGCGGTTAGTACTTGGATGGGTGACCATTCGAGAATACTGCGTGCTGTTGGCACATCGTGGGTGTGGTGAGCCCACACTTGTAGTTATTTACTACAAGAAACTATCCACCTAGAAACACTACCCGAATCGGGTAGTGTCACGCCTACCCTGAAAGGGAAATGGCTTAATGGTATACTTGACAGTTCCACGAACCCCTCAATTAAATGGTGTCTCTGAACGCATGATTAGGACCATAACTGAAAAAGCTCGTGCGATGATTTCAGATGTTAATTTGGAAAAACATTTTTGGGGTGAAGCAGTTCTTACTGCTACATATTTGATTAATTTAGCACCAACTAAAGCTTTAAAAGTATATAAAACAATATTTGAAATGTGGCATGATAAAAAACCTCAATTAAAATATTTGAGAGTTTTCGGTTCTACTGTTTATATTCACAATAAAACTAGAAAAACAAAGTTTGATGATAAGTCTTTTAAAGGTATTCTAGTAGGGTATGAACCGAATGGATGCAAAGTGTGGGATGTGGAAACTAAAAAATGCATGGTACTTAGAGGTGTCATTGTTGATGAGACGAATTTCTTGAGATCCAGGCCTATAGGAAAGCCTGAAGGGGTTAATTCTGAAAACTCGCATGATAAAACTGATCATTCTGACAAGGTGTCAAAATCAGTAGTAGGGTCTCATAAATCTGAGAATGAGAAATCAGATATGTCAAAAGAAAGGGTTGAAAAGATACCTAATAAGATAGCAAAATTAGATCAGGAATCGAATAAATCTGTAATTAAAACAGATATGCAGACAGAGCCTTTATCTCAAGACAGTCAAAGTACAATTCAAATATCCTCAGAGCCGAGAAAAAGTGATAGACTTAAAAGTAAACCTCCTATTTCTTATAATGAAGATGATTTTCTAGATGATTATCTCATGTGTGCTCAGTCAGTTGTATGCAAAATTCCTACTTCAATGGGAACAAGCCATTAAAGATGAAATTAATTCTTTTTTAATAAATGAAACCTGGTCATTAGTAACAAAACCTGATAAAAAAAATATTGTAGATTGTAGATGGGTATTCATTATTAAAAATGATGAATTTGGAAATACATCAAAATATAAAGCTCGTGTTGTTGCTCGAGGTTTTAGCCAGGAATATTTAACTGATTATAATGAAACTTTTGCACCAGTTGCTAGAATTTCAAGTCTCAGGTTTATCATGGCTTTTGCTAATCAATTTAATCTGTTAGTCCATCATATGGACGTGAAAACTGCATTTTTAAATGGTATATTTAAAGAATAAATATATATGAAAGTTCCTGAGGGAGTTCAAAGTAAAGAAAATCAAGTCTGTAAATTACATAAAGCTATATATGGGTTAAAGCAGGCAGCTCGATGCTGGTTTGAATTGTTTGAAAAAGCTTTAATAGGCCAAGGTTTTCGGAATTCAGCTGTTGATCGCTTTATATATATTTTGGATCGAGGAGATGTATATAAAAGTATATATATAGTACTATATGTGGATGATCTTGTGATTGCAACTGCGAATATTGAAACAATGGAGATTTTCAAAAATTATTTAATGAAACAATTTCGCATGGTAGATTTAAAAGATATTAAACTTTTTGTGGGAATTAGAATAAACAGAAATGAAAATAAAGTAACTTTGGGTCAGAGTGCGTACATAAAAACTATTTTAAATAAATTTAACGTGTCTGATTGTAAAACTGTTAGTACACCTCTTCAAAATAAATTGGATTATCAGAATTTGAATTCCGATGAGAAATACGATGCCCCTTGTCGAAATCTTATCGGATGTTTAATGTACGTGATGTTATGTACACGACCTGATCTAAGCACAGCCGTTAGTATTTTGAGTAGATATTTAAATAAAAATAATAAAGAACTTTGGCAATGTTTGAAAACGTTACTGAGATATCCTAATGGGTCAATTGATATTAAATTAACGTACATTCGAGGTAATTACAATAATATTTTGGTTGGTTATGTTGATTCTTATTGGGATGGCTATGATGATAAAGATAGAAAAAGTACAACGGGTTACTTATTTAAGTCGTTTGAACGTTGCAAAATATGCTGGAATACAAGAAAGCAAGCGTCGGTAGCAGCCTCATCTACTGAAGCTGAGTACATGGTACTTTTTGAAGCTGTCAGAGAAGAATTATGGTTAAAATTATTAGCAATCAGCATCAACATAAATATTTTAGAACCAATTATAATTTATGAAAATAATAATGGTTGTATAAGTATAGCAAGCAATCCAACAAGTCACAAAAGATCGAAACATATAGACATAAAGTATCATTTTTCAAGGGAGCAAGTTGAGGAAAAGGTTATTAAAATAAAATACATTCCAACAGGAAACCAATTGGCCGATCTGCTGACAAAACCATTACCAGCCCCAAGGTTCATAGAACTCAGAAGCGGGCCCAAAAATCCTAAATCAAGACAAAAATTTTTTTCTGAAAAAGCAAAATAATAAAATGTTTCTTTGGTTCAAGCTGAATAAATTTCAGGTTCAACATATTCAACTTTTTTTTTAAATGTGTGCATATGACTCAATCCAAAAAAACATGTTTTTGCACATTTTCAAACAAATTGTTACTGCGCAAAAAATTTATTTTTAAATTTCGTAATTTTTCATTATTGTTCACTAGTAAAAGCTGTGAATATAACAAATTCGTCATAATTTTTGAACCAATTGGAAACATTTTGAATTTGAAATCATTATATTTTACTGATTTAAATTTTTTTTCACTTTTGTCGAATGCCAACCCACAAGTTTTTTCCCCGCAGCTCCAACGATTTAATTTGTTTTGGCATTTTCACTCCGCCCTACTCTTCAGTGCTCTTAAACTCAAATAAAAAATTGCTCAAGTTAGAACATTTAACATTGCAGTTGATTGGGAATATTACACTTTTTAATTAGGTAGGTATATAAAGTGTTCACCTTCTAATACCTGTTTAAAAAGTACTATATAGTTTGTAATGTTATTGGTACCTTATTTATTCATTAGCAATTTACTTCAGTGCTGTAATTGCTTTAATTATTACTCAATAATGGGTACAATTACTAATTTTAGAGAATTTTCCGCGTAATTCAAATATGGTATATTTAAAGAGCAAAGGGTGAAAAGGGGAAGTTTTTTGAGAATAGGGGAAAAAGGGTTATTTCAAGAAAAAAGGGGAAAATAAGAAAAAAAGGGGAAGAATGTGCACCCTGATTTCAGTTAACGTTTACCGAAGATGTTTACACATAAATCTGTCTTGGGTCGTAGTTTAGGACGCACGTGATGTTTTTTTTGTAACTGTTAAGTATAATTATTTGCAAACGATAAAATGTTGAAAGACTTCTAAAATGAAACCGTAATATTTACAATGCTTTGGTATAAAATTATTTAATTTTTAATGCTTTCTAGTTAAAGTTATTTAAATTTAATCGAATCCAGTTTTAATTAATTACATTTTGCAAGTTTCAAGTTGAAATAATCTGATCAAAAAGAATTTAAATTTTTAAATTTATAGTTTCGAATGATGTAAAGATGGGGAAGTCATACAACTTTAATAATGTTTGGAATAATTGTGGTTCAATCTTCTCAAAAATGTCAGCTTTTTTACCAATTTTTGTAATGCTGGTATTGCAGAGAATATATCCTATAAGGGTTTATCCTGTACAGCCATTTTGCAAAAGAAACCAAATGTATCAAATTTTGGTATATTTCAAAACCGAGTTGCCAACATACTTCTATTTTTTTTAACCTTTCAGGTGCATGTTTATATCCTTTGACGTATTTTCAAGATTATGTTTTGAGTGATTTTCTTTAGAACAGAAGTTTATCAAAACATGATCTTTAATATATATATTTTTTAGATTCAAGCTTACGTAAAATGATTTCTAGAGATTATGTTTTTGAATATCTTATATGCTAAAAACGTTAGAGGCACTATAATTAGTTGCATAGAAAACTCTATGCCGGATTTACAAAAGTCAAACATAAATACAAATTAAACCATCTGAAATTGATATCTCAGTAGTGGAATAAATTTTTTTAAACTTTGAATAGTTTGAATTTTAGAGTTCTAAATTTTCAATTCCACTCTTAATTTTTAATTTTTCCCTTTCATAAGTTTTAATTTTGCAAGTAAAATTGAAATTAAATAGAGGCGTTTTTATTTTTAATGTTTTCTATTCAGAGTTGCTTTTTTTTTAAATAATTCAATGTAAAGGGTTTATAATTGAACATTTTTAACCAAGAAAATGACGGTAAATTTATTTTTAGATTTTACATGAATTTATCTAATCAATTGTAATTTAAAATAATAATTTTATAAATGTAATAACAATTGGAAATTCTATAATTTCAGAAGCTTTAACTTTTAAAAATAAAATCTAGTTTTAGATTTCAAATCCTCCAATTTTAATCACTTGGATTGGATAATTATTTAAATTCAAAGGTTAAAAATTTTTAATTCTTCAATTGTGAATGCTTGAAATTAGATACGATACATTAATAGAATTTCAAATATCTTCCAATGAAATTGTCCAGAAACCACATTTCGACGGTGAAAGTGCAAAAATTATCGGATTCTTTAAAATTCATTTTATAAAGGTATTTTGTATCACTGATTTTAAATTTTGTATGCAAATTTCAAAAGTAAAAATGGCGAATCCAATATGAGGACCAAAAGATTGGAAAAATTATCAGACTTCCTTTAAATTCATTTTATAAAGGTCTTCTGCGTCCCTGATTTTAACATTAATGTGATAATTAGAAAATTCAAAATAGCGGATTTAATATGGTCACTAACGGATTAAAAAAATTTTTTGATTTATTTGAATCCGCTAAAAATAACGATTTAAACGTACAGGTCTCTTAAAAACAAAAATTGCATAACTTTGAAAATGTTCTAATTTTTTGAATTTTGATCTAATTGAAAAATTGCATGGAAAATTTTTCGAAATATATTTTATATCTAGTAAAAATTTGGATGTTTCTTCATCTATAAAAATAATTTCTACTTTTTCATCTAATAATTGTTTAAACAATATTCCCTTAGAATAATGCTAGAGCTAGAAAGTTGCAGTTTATTCTAAAATTTTCCAGTTTTGGTTCACTTTCAAATTATAGTAGGTTAATAATTAAATCAAGTTAATAAACATAATTGTTTAAACAATTTATTATTATTTTTAATTATATTCTCTTTGAATAATGTTAGAAAGTTGCGGTTTTTTCTGAAATTTTCAACTCTTCTTCTACTTTTCACTTAGAGTATGGTAAAAGTGACAGAAATTCAACAAAAATAATTTTTTAAACAAATTATTATTGTTTTTAACTATCTTTCCCTATAATAATGCTAGATAGTTGCGGTTTTTTTCTGAAATTTCTTGACTTTTAGTCTACTTTTTGCTTAGTGAGATCATAATGTAAGTTAATAAACATAATTGTTTATACAATTTATTATGGTTTATAACTACCTTCTCTTAGAGAAATGCTAAAAAGTTGCGGGTTTTCTGAAATTTTCAGCTTTTCTTTAACTTTTTAGTTATCAGTAACTACTTGAAGGAAAATTTATATTTATAATATGATCCATCTGGAAAACTTGAAGAATATTTCAAATATCTGTTTTATTTCAGAAAAATGTATTCACAAAAAGAAAGATTGTTTAAAAAATGATTCTCTCTACTGTTTATTTATTATTTGTTCATAACTAAAAAGCCGAAGCAAAGTTAAAAATTTAAGAAAAAACCGCGACTTTCTAGCAATTATCTAAGAGAAGATAGTATTGAACAATAATTAATTGTTTAAACAATTATGTTTGTTAACTTTCTTTATTTATCATCTCACTCTAATTATAAAATTCGGAAAAACCGCGACTTTCTAACTGTATTCTAAGAGAAAATTGCTAAAAGCAATAATAATTTATTAACACAATACATGTAAACATCTAATTATCAGTAAGAAGTAGTATTTTATGTATTAGAAACAATTTGTTTTGAAAAAACCAAAAAAATTATAATTAGCGCCAGCAACTCGCAAAACCCAATTTTTCACTTATGGGCTGTTTTTGGGACCCTATAAAATAAACATATGAGGGTGATATTTAAAAACTAATTATTTATTTGCATGCTATAGCTAATTATGGAGAGCAACGTTGAGTTTCAACTCGATTCACCTAATATTGACGATTCTGAATAAAATGTACAAAAACGTATTTTTTTTTCTGGGAAATATCGAACATCGGGAAACTCCGAACATTATTTTGTATTGCAGGTCAAAAAGAAATATACTTTTTCATGAATAATTTTGTGCGAAATGAGCATAAAAAAGATTCACAATCAAAAACCAGACATCAAACTACCTCACTTTTCGGAAAATGTAATAGTCCAAATAGATTGGTTCAGAATCACCCACAAATCTGAATATCATTTTTTTTAATCGCATTTATTTTTTTGTGGATTCGAACAAATTTGGGGGCGATATGCATGCAAATTCAAAAAAACAATTTTCCCATGCATTTTTGGACCACCTTAACGTGGACTCCCGTTTTTTGGAATGTGCGGATTTCTTTTTAGAAACATATACAAAACTAAAAAAATGTTCACTAATTTTTGCTTCGACTTCTTACTTTGTATCATGAACCTTATGTTTTTAAGAAAACCCGAATTCTCATACAATTCACAGCTCCTTTTGGCTTCTTAGCTTTTGAATATCAAGAATATCCATATTTTCATAAAATATGAAATATAAGTCCAGGTGGACAGA
>CAKNYM010037851.1:12623-25293 GCA_932195095.1 Andricus curvator | reverse complement strand
GGGGGGGGGGTAGATGCAGTAAATAATTGTCCACGTGGTATATGGACGGCCTCTTTGAAGTCACTTGAAATCTCCTGAAATATCTGAAGTCATTTGAATTCACATGAAGTCACTTGAATTCTTCTGAAGTCACTTGAAATCTCCCGAAATATCTGAAGCCATTTGAATTGACATGAAGTCACGTGAAGTAACTTGAAATCACCTGAATTCACTTAAAGTCACTTGAATTCTCCTGAAGTCACTTGAAATCTCCTGAAATATCTGAAGTCATTTGAATTCACATGAAGTCACGTGAAGTCACTTGAAGTCACTTGAATTCTCCTGAAGTCACTTGAAATCTCCTGAAGTCACTTGAAATCTCCTGAAGTCAGTTAATTCTTCTGAATTCATTGAAATGTCCTGAAGTATCTTGAAGTCAGAAGTAGGTGTACACCCAATCGGTCGAGTTGTCAACCCCTCGAAAACACCATTTCTCGAGGTGCGTTCACCAAATCGCTCGAAGGCTAGACCCATTTTAGCTCTTATTCTATACTTGATGTAAATTTGAGCTTTCTATGTTTTAAATTTCAGTAGCAGTAATTGTTAAAAAAAATACATTATCTCCGCCCACTTTCAGAGTACCACATTTTTTTAAATGTGAAGAAAAATAGCACCTATTGAATGAATTTTATCCTGATTCGAAAAAGTGAAAATTGTCGGAAGTGTTTCATTATTATAATTGCCGCCTTCCCACCCACCTAAAAACCCTAGTATTTTCGTTGTCAATACACCATTCAAAATTGTTTTTTAATAAATTATAAAATTACAAAAATTAATATTCATAGTATTTATAATAATGAATATTATTAATAATTATTATGGTAAATACAAAATAAACAAATAATGAACAACAAATTTATTATTGTGTTACATTTTGCTACATTGAGATTCGACTGCTGTAACATCAGACTCACTACATTGACATGAGATAAGATTTTATGCCAAATGACAACTGAGCATAAAAATTAGAAGCTTTTGATTTTGGTAGCTAAAAACTCTGCTTAATGCCGACTTGAGTGGTCTTCCTGAGTTTACATTTATTTCTATATTAACCCATTGTACTCATGCGTGAAAAAACAGTAGCATAGCGATAAAGGGCAGTACCCTGATGGCCTAACTGGATAACTGCGTCACGTTGCGTCATTTCACTCTCAATGTTCCTACGGCCCTGATGTTCACGTCCGTAGTTCCTGGATTCGAGTCCAAGGCCAGAACCGAAACTGTACTCAAATCCAGGTTCGAGTGTACTTGATAAAGAAATCGTTTTGCTGTATCTGTTCAACTTGACTAACGTGTATCAGATAGCGGTTTTACTGTAAATCTCGAAAGATACTTACAAAAAATTTGCCATCTTTCAGTTGACGCCGAAAAAAAATTATATACCTGTCGCATGATTCCGGAAAAGTCAACAGCGTCAATACCATATTTTGCACAATCATTTACAACAAAATTTAAACTTTGAGGAGAACAAGGAACATAAAATGCTCTAGGGTTAACATCGAGTATTCTCTTCTGTTCTCTTCTGAACACCTTTGTGTTTACCTTTCATGTTAGTACCGTTGTCGTAGCTTTGACCCCAAACATCCTAAACGCTTAAGCCATATTAGTCTAATTAATTTATTACAACATGCGCAAGTACTTCACCTCTTTGATCAGTGCCTTGGTGAAATCCAAGAAAACACTCACGAATCTCGCATATTTAGTTCAATAAATCGGACGAAAAATTACGGGCTGAGAGTAAATGCGGTGTAGAATAAGTTGCGGAAGAGAAGCGGTCTCAGTTTTCGTGTGAACGCTTTTACCCACAGTCCCAAATTTAACACGCATTTGCTCGCGCCGGAAAACCTTAGCTTTTTAAAATTTGATGTCCCGCGTTGATGAGGTGCATTCCGCTAGCACTTCCACAACGGAATTTGAATATTTTCTTTATGCCATAATTTTGGGTTTTTTTTTCGGCCACCGATGCCGATTTTTGGGGTCTTTTAGTTTTCTAAAAAAAAACGACTTTTGGGTGGAGGTGCTGACAGCCAGCACAACCACTACAGAAAATTAAAAAAATTAAAAAAATCAATAGCGCCAGAATTTTGGGCTTTTTTGGACTCTCCAAAACTGCTCAAATTAAATTTCATAAAACAAACCCTGACTCTAAAAAATTACCCTTAAAATAACTTACGCACCCAACCTAAATGTAAGCATATCCGAATTTCGGGCTTTTTTGGGCTCCCCAAAACACTAAAAAATTATTTTAAAAAATCAACCCTGACCCTTTAAAAAACTTTAAAGAAAAATATATGAAATAAGTACGAGAAAACACATACCGATGGCCTGAGCCAGCTTTAAGCTCACTAAAAATAACAAATTAGATTGTCCGAAAACAACCCATAACACTAACACCTATGTACCCCTAATTAAAAATGTAGATATTAAACGAAAACAAACAAAAATATAGATCAAAAGTCAATGATTTGGCGGGGTTCACAAAACACTGCCGAAAAATTTCCAAATGAAAAAAATCATGCTAGTCACCTTCGTTAAAAAAATTCCAAATTAAAAATAATTAGAACAGAAAATTTTTCAAGATTCCAGTAAATATTTTTATTCCCACAGTAATATACCACAACCCCTAGGAACTACCCCTATCATATTTAACAAACCAAATCTCAGCTGCCTGCAACTAAAACCTCAAAAAAAAATCAAATTAAAAATAATCACCCCAGACAAATTTCCAAGACTCTATTCAATATATCTATCTTCACAGTAATATTCCACATCCCCTATGAACTACTCTTATCACATTCAACGAACCAAGTTTCACCTTTCATCAACTAAAACCGCCAAAACCAATTGCAAATTGAATAGAATCACCCCACACAACTTTCAAAGACTCTAGTTAATATATCTATCCCCACACTAATATTCCAAAACGCTTAGGAACTACCCCTATCACATTTAAGGAACCAAGTCTCAACTGCCTTCAAATAAAACCGTCAAAAAAATTTGAAATAAAAAATATTTGAATCAGACAACTTTTCAAGACTCTAGTTAATACATATATATGATTTAAAAAAAGAGTTAAACAACCACCGCAGGGTCCCACTGAGAGCAACTGCCATCTGAAAAAAAATGTCAATAGCCCCCAGTAGAAGCGCGGTAAATCACACCTATGGCCACGTCTCACAACCATGAGATGGGTGGTCACAGGGAACGACGAAATCACAACGACAGGCCGGCGAGACCCTCGTGTGTCTTGAGGATACAAAGCGACCCAAGGATAACAGCTTTCTGCATCCATCTCGCAAGTGCCTTGGCATATTTTTGGCACGCGGGTATGACTTTCAGGTTACGAACCAGTGATAGTTTCGCACCTCCGAGAGCACCTATCATAATACTAATTACTTGTATCCAATATTTTGGGTACAGTCGTTGCAGCTCTCTTTTAAGGTCTTGATACCTCTCCTCTTTTTCTTTCTCCTTTGCAGTGATGTTGTATTCGGACGGAGCCGAGAATTCGATCACGAATATAGTTCGTTTCTCGAAGTCTTGGAGAACAATGTCAGGCCTCGAGTGCGCAACGGAGACTGCTGCCCGAAAATCGTAGTTCCAGAAAATTCGGCACTTCTCGTTTCGGACGGAGCGTTCGGCAGGGCATGGTCGCGACCAACACCGTAAGAGCGACAAAGATGGTAATAAAGCACTCTTAGGGCCGCATTATGTCTATAGATATACGTAGTTCCTGCGTGGGTCGGACACCCTGATAGTATGTGTTCTAGGTACTCAGCGTGTGCATGACACGCTCTGCAACTATCACTGGGAACTTCTTGACATAAAATGCGCTCACTGTATGCTAAGGTGGAAATGACACCGTCCTGGCATGCGAAAATAAAACCCTCTGTACCTGAATTAAGCCCTGATGATTTGAGGAAAGCAAAAGTTTGCTCCTTCGACAATGACTGTTTTTCTACATTTCTGTGAAAGTTTCCGTGCATTTTCTTGTCGAGTAGCTCTTGGTGAAAATTTTCAACTTCTGCTTTCTTCACTTTGGTTTTTAGAAGTGAAGCATCTAGATGAAGTAATGCACTTTCCTCACTTCTGATGTTAAAATTCAGGCCAAGGGTCTCGGCCGCTTGCTCCGCGGCTTTGTTAAGGAACGCTCCTTCGCCAATCATCTCGTGGTTCCTGACCATCTTTGGGAGAGGATATCTGCCATTCGCAACGATGTAAGCTGTACTTAGAACAATCCGGTTATGAAGACACTGGAGATTCAGAAGTCCGCGTCCACCTTGACGGCGTGAAATATATAATCGCGGAACTGACGAATTGATATGCAAGCTTTTATGCATATGCATGATCTTACGTGTAATGACATCAAGGGCCTTAAGCTCGTTCTTCGTCCATTGAACTACCCCAAACGAGTAGAGTAGAACCGGGACGGCAAGCATGTTAGTCGCAGATACCTTGTTCAACGCCGACAGATTGGAAGACCAAATCTGTCGAAGAAGATGCTTGTATCTGCTTCGGAGAGACTCCTTCACTGATGTTACGTCCTGAATGCGGTTTTGAGGCACGCCCAGGTATGTATAGGTCTTTCCAGTATTAAGATGTCTGATAACACTTATATCCACAAGCTCAGGGTCCTTGGGAACGCCAGTAATCTTTCCTTTCTTCAGATAAATTTTGGCACACTTGTCCAAGCCAAAGTCCATCCCAATCTCTCCTGTGTAGTTTTTGACAATATTTATAGCAGTTTGAAGTTTGCTTCTACCAGAGGCATAGATCTTCAGGTCATCCATATAAAATACATGAGTGAAATTATGCTCGCGCTGATTAGTGTCGCCACAGAGGTATCCAGGAGAATTTCGTAGTGCGAGAGATAGAGGCAAAAGTGTGATGCAAACAAGCAAAGGGCTCATGGTATCACCTTGAAAGACGCCCCTCTGGAAGGTGACGTTGTTCGTTGTCACACGATAATTTCCAGATGAGATAGTAAATCTAGTTTTCCAAAGAGGCATCAATCTCTCTATGCATCTCACTATGTGTGGATGTACCTTCAAGCTTTCCAACAGACAGATAATAAGTCTATGAGAGGTTGAATCAAAAGCTTTCCGGTAGTCAATCCAGGCCATTGACAGGACGCGCTGATGGGCTGCAGCGTCTTTACAGACACACCTGTCAATTAGCAGGTTCTCTCGACAGCCTGCTACATCTTTTTTCGAGCCACGTTGTTCGTACATCTCTTGCCATACAGGCTCAATTCTTCGAACAATCCTGTTGTTGAGGACAGCTCTAAAGATCTTATACAGCGTGTTCAAACAAGTTATTGGCCTGTAATTCTCTGGGTTGGACAAGTTGCCTTTTTTTGGCAGGAGTATAGTGCGTCCTAACACCAGCCACTGCGGAATGGGCGTCTCCGACTTTAAATATGAGGTGAATATGCGGGCCAAATGTTGGTGGGTAAAAGTAAACTTCTTCCACCAAAAGTTCTTGATACAATCTGGTCCAGCAGCGGAAAAGTTCTTCGTGCCTCTAAGTGCTTTTTTCACCTCTTCGGCAGTGATTGATGGACATTCCTCCTCAGATTTTATGAGTTTGTCGCAAAACTCCTTGAAGCGGATGATATTTTCAGTATCTTCTTTCAACTCTAGTGTTTTCGGGATCTTGTACACCTCTCTCCAAAAAGTCTCTACCTCCTTGGGCTTGGGTGGATTTTTTTACAGAAACAGGTAGATCGCTGAAGAGGCGCGATGGGTCAGCGAGAAACTGTTGATTCTCCCTGATCCATCTCTCCCTCTTCTGTATTCTCCTCCTTGCGTTAGATAACAGCCGTATTTAGTCAACAGTATGCTGCTTGATTGTCAGCAGCTTTGACTTGTTTAATGTGTGATTCAAGATCCTTAGTTCTTAAGCGAACTTTCGAACCCTTTCCGTAAACGGTCTACCAGATGTTATGTAGTCAATCACACATTGAACACGGGACGCATTCTGTCTTGCCCATCCAATGTTCTTGTTCAGTTGATGCAAGCGTCTTTTGGTCTTTTGATCCATCGTTGGTTTCAGCCTTCGATTTGAATCAGCCAAAGTTCTCGCAGCAACATAAACTTAGCAATTGATGGTTCAGAGGTCGGACTCTTGCGAGATATCTCCACGAAGGAAGGCATCCATTTCAGCCAGATCTTGGGGCTTAGGAGGAACTTGCATGTTAATGTTCCTTCTAGTAATGAAATTGCGATCATCTCTCAGAAGGTGCCTGTTTTCTGCGGTTGGTCTCAATGTCGCTTCCTCATCTTTGTCTGCAGCTTCATAAAGCAGCGGTTGGGGAAGCGCTCCGCGTACATATCCATTTTTCCGGAGGTAGTCGGCTTGATTTCGCAAAGACTGATGCGAAACGTGCTGAAGCTCTGGGTGTTTCTGGCACCACAGAGTGTGCATACGCGCCATAAAGCCTCCGCGAACAGGGATAATGCTACCATCGTAGCAGTCTAGCACGTCATCCCTGAGTCGATCCGTCCACTCAATTTGGGCGTTTCGCCGGTTCGCCGTCGTGTTTCCATCTAAATTATTTTCAGCACCCCGAACTCTAGGCTGATCGGCATTGTTTGCCGACCCATTGTCGGGTACTCTGCGCGTTTGATTCTCTTGAACCGCATCTACAACATTTTGGTGTTTTGGTGGTTTCATTGTTGTCCCCACGAGCAGCTAGGGAAAGGGTTAGTCCGTCCTTGTAGAGCCCCGCGTGCAATGATAAGGCTGATACTCTGAGAGGTCGCCCGGTATCCCAGAGTCACCGTTTGAGACACCTAACCCAGGTGCCATTCAGCTTTCGGCACGGTTATTACGCCTTCGCTTAGGAGTTATTCCTTCGGGACCATCCCTGGACAATTGTCCGCGACTGCTTATTAATTATTGTAACCATATTCAGCAGAAACCCTTAGTACAGGAATCCTCTATCCGCAACCCGAGGACGCGTTCGGTGGCTTTGTCATAGGCACATCGGTCCTATTCCAAAGGAATCGAAACCGAAACCGAATATATATATGTGTGTGCGTGCGCGCGCGCGTGTGTGTATGTGTGTGATCTAAGAATCTTGAATCACACACTAAACAAGTCAAAGCTGCTGACAATCAAGCAACATATTGTTGACAAAATACGTCTGTTATCTGACGCAAAGAGGAGAATACAGAAGAAGGAGAGATGGATCAGGGAGAATCAACAGTTTCTCGCTGACCCATCGCCCCTCTTCAGCGATCTCCCTGTTTCTGTAAAAAATGTACCCAAGTCCAAGGAGATAGAGACTTTTTGGAGAGAGGTGTACAAGATCCCGAAAACACTAGAGTTGAAAGAAGATACTGACAATATCATCCGCTTCAAGGAGTTTTGCGACAGCCTCATAAAATCTGAGGAGGAATGTCCACCAATCACTGCCGAAGAGGTGAAAAAAGCACATAGAGGCACGAAGAACTTTTCCGCTGCTGGACCAGATTGTATCAATGTCACGTCCCGAGCAAAGGCGAGGGTAGGTTGGTAATAAAGTAGGTAAGGGAGGTTACAAGGGCTGATTAGGACAGGTTGGTAAACCCTGACTATATATTTTATTGTGGGGTTCGTTTCCACTTTATCAATCCAAGGGAATTGCGGTAATTCAGAACGACAGTAATTTTGATGATAATTCTACTGGGTGTTTTTAATAGACCTTCACGAAAACTCCGAAGTCAATCTGTACCACGACCGAAAGCCGAAGGGACTTTATTTTCAAAGTTGAATTCCACGTTCCACAACTGCTCAAACGATAAAGACATCCACCAGGGGTGAGTCTGGGGTTTATATAGGAAAAGACTTCTTCAAAAGTCACGTACGAGTCGAAAAGTTCACATGGCACGTACGAGTCGAAAAAGTTCACATGGCACGTACGAGTTGAAAAAGTTTACATGGCACGCACGAATCGAGAAATGCTCGATAGTCACGTACTTGTTTTGCGTTCATATTAGGTTTTATAATTTATTTTTATTACTCGAACTTATCCCTTTTTCAGTCATATTGATTTGGGTATTGATTGCCGATGGATGATAGGTTCTGTTACTCTTCTCTTGCTCTTTCATAACCAGTTTCTTAATTCTAAATAATAGTTGTAAACACATGTAATATATCTGTTTGCAACTCTTCTGTTACATTGTTTATTTGTGTAATTATTTGATTGCAATTAATTATCTTTAGGTCGATGAGTTTCTTATAAGGTTCCTTCCAATTACCGTGCGTTATTGATAAACGTTTCTTTTTTAGCCTGCTGGCCTTAAAAAATTGACTTGCTTACACTTCCATTTTTTATAGAATTTTCTTAAAACTAACCCTTAAAACTAACATCCTTCCACACCTTATCTCTAACGCCGCTCGCTCTTATCGCATTGCCTTCCTCGCTTCGCCTCGCCTCGCTCGCATGACCCTACTTTCTTGCTTGCCTCGCATTACCAAACTCTGCCTCCGCGACTAATACCTAATACTTATCTACTATTTACAATATTTACATTTACTTATATTTACTTCCTCCTCTATTTACAATCTTTCCTTCTCCATTCCTCTTCCTCCTTCCTTCTCTTCTTCTCCATCTTACCCAATACTCCTTTCACCCATGCTACTGCCCTTTTGTCCCCCCTTTCATGCATCAATACCTCCATGCTTATCCCACTCCTTTCCACATCCACGCACTCCTCCAACCAGTGCTCCACTCTTGCCTCCCCCTTCCCACATAGTTCACACATCCTCTTTTCCCTAGCGAGCCAGAACCTATTGAAACCCTCCATGCACCCACATCTCATCCTCGCTATAAGCTCCTGACTTCCTTTCTCTCCTTTCTCACACAAATATTGCGCTCTCGCCCTTGGCATAATCCACACATAGTTCCCATTAAACCTTGTCTCTCTTATTCTCTCTTCCCCTGCTGTCTTCTCTCTCTCCATGCTGTTTTTCTTAACCAACTCATATACCTTCCTTCCTTCCTCATGCATCCTTCTCATTTCCTCCATATGCAGTCCATTCGTTCTAAAAATACCTTTCTCTTTCAACCTCCATCTTCCCACCCCCTCTCATGTTTTCCTTCTCCCACCAACACTCCCTAACCAGCTTACTTCCCCCCTCTTCCAAAAATTTCTCCTCATATTTACACGCTCGACTCCCCGCTAGAATCCCTACACTCGTTCTCCCCGTCTCCCTCCTGACAATATAATTAGGCGTGTTCCTTGCCAACCCCAGTGTCCACTTTACATATCTCTCCTGTATCCTATTTACCTCTTCGCTTTCCTTCCACCCCCACACCTCTACTCCATACAATAGCACACTCATCACTAGTGAGTCAAACAATTTCATTCTCCTTCCAAAATCATCTGCGAATAACTTCTTTCCCAACCCCCACACCTGCCTCATCACCACATTTGCCCTCCTCACTCTCTCTTTTATGTGACCATCCACTCCGCCATTCCTCCGAAATAAGAAGCCCAGGTACACAAACTCTTTCACCGCCTGCACCGCCTTTCCCTTCCACTTCCACTCCCCTTACTTATCCCTTCCACCTCCTTTTCTGAAAACCATAACCTTGGAATTTTCCGCATTCAGTTCTAACCTGTTCTTATCCAGGTATCTTCTCAACCTCTTCATCATTTCCTTTAAGGCCTCCTCGCTTTTTGCCAACAACACTATGTCATCTGCATACGCTAGCGATCAAATTCTAACCCCTCCTATCCTGACTCCTCCTACCAATCCGGCCTCCAGCTTACTTTCCATATCCGCAATTAAAATCGCAAAAAGCGTCGGGCTAAGCGGACACCCTTGTCTTAATCTTTGGTTACTTCATATATCTCCCTTACCCTCTCGATCAGGCCTCTCTCCACTCCCCTCTCCTCCATCGCCTCCCACAACCTCCCTCTATCCACCGACGGAAACGCGCCTTTCAGATCCACAAAAAACGCGTACACTCTCGACCCCTTCTTCGCTAATTCTCTATCCACCACGTGCTGCAGAACGTAGATATTGTCGATAGTACTCCTACCTGCCCTAAAGCCCGCCTGCGTCTCTGGCAATATTCCTTTCCCCTCGAAATCCTTCCGCAGCCTCTCTGCTACTACCATCGCGTATACTTTATACGCCGTATTCATTAGCGTAATCCCCCTATAATTTTCCTGCCTATCCCTATCTCCTTTCTTATACAGAGGCACTATTAATCCTTCTCTCCACCCTCGTGGGAATCCCTCCCCCCTCCATACTTTCTTCACTACCTCCTTCAGCCTCTCCCTAACCTCTTGTGTACTAAACAGCCATGCTTCGTTCTCTAGCCCATCCAGCCCTGCTGATTTTGACCTTTTTAACTTCCTTATCTGTTTCTCTACCTCCTCGTCATTCAACTCCTCCATCTCTGCCTCCCCCGTTCTTCTACTCCCATCATCTCTCTTCCTTGAATCTGAGCCCTGAAATGATTCTTTAAAAAACTCCCTCCACTCCTCACTCCCTATCTTGTCGCTTATCCCTACTCTACGCTTCCTCAACCTATTTATTATCTTCCAGACGTCCCCTTCTGTCTTAACATTTCCTAACTCCTCCTCCAGCTCTTTCTCCTTTCCCTGTTCTTTCTTCTTACACATCAATCTAAACCCCTTCCTCATTTCTACGTACTCCTCCCTTTTCGCAGTACCCTCTTTCCACTTCTTATACTTCCTCTTCACCTTTCTTTTCATCTTTTTACATTCCCTATCACACCACGGCTTCACCATTCCTTTCTTCTTCTTTTTGAATACCTTCTTTTGCACGCACCCTTTCACTTTCTCTTTTAAATCCTCCCATATCTCTTCCACCGTCTCCCCTTCGAAGCGTACCTTCCCTAACTGCTCCTTATATTTCTCTATCGCCTCCCTCGTCCAGCTAACCCTCTCCCCCGTCGACACTTCTTCCCCACCTTGCCTTCCGCCGTTCTCACCCCTTATCCACAACCCTAATGGCTGATGGTCTGATTCTACCCTCCCTTCTACTGCGAATCTCTCCATCTCCTCCCACCCTTGCATATTCATAACTACATAATCTATTACCGATACCCCCACCTTACCTACGTATGTGTATTCTCCCTCTTCGTCCCCAGTTGCCATACCATTTGCCACCGCCCAGCCTCTATCCTCCATCCAGTCCCTTAGAATCTCCCCCTCCTTATTTATTAACCTATCCTTCGAATTCCTTTCGAAGCTCTCCCCTTCCATGTGAAGGCCCCCTTCCCTCCCCATCCTCGCGTTAAAGTCCCCACCCAGTACCACCATACCCTTTTCTCTTTCACCTAACAGGTCTTCCACCCTTTCTTTAATTCTTTCCATCCCATCCTTATTGTACACTGTCACAAACTTACACATTACCCCTCCTATCTTTACTTTCCTCATTTGCACTCCCTCCCCCTCTTTCTCTCCGTGAGCTTCTTCCTCTAATCCATCTCTAACCCCCGTTATAATTCCCTCACTAGCCCTTCCTTTCTTCTTCACTCTGACCGCCTCCTGGAGTCTCCACCTATACCCCCTTGGCAGCTTTGGCTCTATTCTATCCCATTCCTTTCTTTCCGCCCACGTCTCTACCAGTTCTACCACATCAAATTCCTGGATATACCTCCAGAACTCCTCATCCTTATTCTTTACCCCTGCTACGTTCCAGTAAAGCACCTTCAAAACTCCTCTACCCTGCATTACCCCCACCCCCCTACATCCTACGAAACAAATTCCCCTGCACTTCCTTCAACACCTCTTTTTCCTCGTCCCACACCCACATTTTCTCGTCTATTTTTATTTTCCGATATCCTACCTTCGCCGATCTCCCTTCACTCCTCTCCCTCCTAGCCCTGTCGTACAGCATTCTCTGTACATCCCTTTCCTTTCTCGTCAAATCGTGATCGATGAAAACTTCCTTATCCTTTATCCTATTTTTATTTCGCATTACCCCCAATTTTTCTTCCCAGCTCTCCAACTCCACAACCGCCCCTTCTTTCTCCTTTCTCCCCTCCAACTTAACTTTCCCTACCCTGCCTTTATTCCACCCTATGCTCTGTAGCAGCGCTTCCACGCCCTCCCTTTCTTCCCCGCTCTTCATCTTCAACCCTCTTATCACAATATAATTTCTCCTGTCTGCCTTCTCCTTTCTCTCCATTCTCAACTCCATTGCCCTTATCCTTTCCCTATCCGCCCTCTCCTCCTTTTCATTCCTACGCTCTCCCACTTTATCTTCTATCATATTCCCTACCCTCTCCCAAATACCTTTAATCTCGCCCCCGCTACTCCCTTCTCCTATTTCCATTTCCGTCCTGCCCTCCACCTTCTCAAGCCTTTTTTCCGTCCTTTCTTTCCACGCCCTAATCTCCTCTTCCATCTGTTTTATTTTAACTTCTTTTTCATTTCTTTCCCTCTCTAACCCATCTACTCTCTCTCTCTCTCAGCTCTTTCACCTCCTTTTCCCATTTCTCATCTCTGATTCGCAAGTCCTCCCTCATGCCTTCCATCTGTTCCTTGGTCCCCCTTACGTCCTCCCTCAGCCCCCTGATCTCGCGCGCGCGCGCGCGTGCGTGCGTGCGTGCGTGCGTGTGTGTGTGTGTGTGTGTGTGTGTGTGTGTGTGTGTGTGTGTGTG
>CAKNYM010037851.1:0-12613 GCA_932195095.1 Andricus curvator | reverse complement strand
GTGTGTGTGTGTGTGTGTGTGTGTGTGTGTGTGTGTGTGTGTGTGTGTGGAGACTTGATACATTTTTTACTAATGGAGCATTTCCTTGGACAAATGTTGGTGTTGTTCCATCTGTACAAAAGAAATATGTATTAATAGGTTGGTAAGAATGTTCATGGTACAATGTTTCTAGCCTTTTCGTTATAAGTGTTTTGGGATCGTCTTTCTTCTATGTTCCGTATGCCTATCCTCAAATTCTCCCCTCACAACTTGTCAAAACAGCCACGGCTGGCACCTAGCTCGCACTCTGCTTGCATCGGAGGTGTATGTCGAGGTTTGTAATGCATAACCGTTTTTAGAGTTCCTAATTTAGCTATTTTTGCAATTGATTGTTGCAATGGAGTTAATATGGCTTGTGGTGATTCGTCAATCTTTTGTTTTAATACTAACTTGGGGGTTGATGGAATTTTTACAATGCTTGAGGGAGATTCTACTTGATCTGGAGTATTTGCATATCCATTTTTCGCACTAGTTTCCTCGTTTCCATCTTCTGGAGTTTCGAGTTCATTTAATTCGTTTTCAGCCTGACTTATAAATGAGTTCATTCTTTGATCGAATTCCTTTTCACTATCTATTTCAAGTTCCTCGATGGCTTTTATTTTACATTTTTTGTATCCCGTTCCTTCATAATCAGTTATCTGATCTTGCGCGACTTTTGACTCTTTATCGATCAAAGGGATAGCTTTTAATGGGTTCGAATGAGTAACTATATGATTATGCCAAAATGAAATGTTGACCTTTTCTCGCCGAAGGTATTCTCGTCCTAGAATCCCATGGGTATTCAAAGGAAAATCTGACGAGACTAAGTTAAAGTTTACTTCAGAATCTCCTAGGTTCAATTTTATTGTACCTAAGGTAGACATTAGGTTCTGTGTTATTCCCGTTACTTCCATAGACTCGGCCTCGTTAACTAATAATTCTTCGTTTGAAGATTCTAGCTTTATTACATTAATATCAGCTGCCGTGTCAACTAAAAATAATGCTTTTTTGTTATAGAAATCAGGGGATGAAAATATCACGGCTGGGGATTCTAAATTAAACTTTAGATCGATATCTGTTCGGATTTCTTCATGATTTTTACTCTTGTATGACGCTTCTAGTTTTCGATGGTCGTTTGACGCTCTCCTTTCGTCTCGCTCGTCGCAGCGTCTGTTGGGCGAGCGGAGTGCGAGTTTCAATCCATGTAGGACTGAGGGTTGATCTCATCATGCTGATAATATGGATTTCGATATCCTATACTTTTTAACGGAGTCGTCGGAAGATGGGGGTAGAGATTTTGTGTGTACGGATACTCGTGTATTGGTATATGATTATACGGAAAATGAATATTTGAAAAATGAGGGTTGCTTTCATTTATGAAATCTGAAAACTCGGGTGAATGAGAACGTCTGTGATACGGGTTTTTACATGTATCGGAAGTGGTCATAAAATGGACATAGGGGCTAGGACTACGGTCACGTGATCCCGAATAGCTGGGTTGAGAATATCTATTTTCGCGATTAAAGTTTGTAGGGTATTGAGGGTTCAATTGTTGTCTTGCTTCGTATTCGAGAGCGACTTTCAGGGCATTATCTAGAGTTTGAGGGACTGAAGATTCCAGTAACTTTGAGCTGTCAGCTCGTAGTGAAGTGGAAAATGCCTCAGAAATACCTACATCTTCATGGATTGATGATGATGCAAACAAGTATCTCATATTGTTGGGTGAAAGAAGTAGAGAACTTGATAATGTGTATGGAGTCAGAAAATTAACGAGAGGTAGATTAATGATTGGAGATTCTCCGATTAATTTCAGCCAGAACTATATTCATGTGGGTAATTTGAATTTTCCCAAAAGTAAAGGCTTGCTTGAACTTTTATTCAAAAAAGCTCCCGAAGAGCCCTCTATCACACCCAGTGATCTTGAAAATTATAAGCAAATTATCATTGCAACAAACGCGTATAAAAAGAATTCTAAACAAGATGGCGAAATTCGTGACAATAAAACCATTAAATATAAAAATTTTATAAAGAAATTGATTCCCGCAGCCAAAAATACAGAGAGACGGAGTAAAAACAGGAAATCATTATCAGGTAAAGGTATGATCCCGCAACACATGATTGCTAGACAGGGCAGTCTGATGGACTACATTTACTGGGATGACCCGAATGAATTGGTAGATCGATTACGCTTACTGCTAGCATCTCAAGCAGCTGGAAATCCAAGTCACTCAAATGAAATTATATCAATTATTGAAGAGCTGCGAGAAGCTGGAATTATATATTAATGAGTGTTTATCAAGATTTTCGCCATTTGCAAGATGAGCATCGAGAGTACAAGTCGTGGCCCACCTGGACTCGGCTTCAAAGTCACATCTGAAGGAGATTATGACATTAATAATAAAAGGCTGTGTAAAGTGGCTGATGCTCAAGAGCAGAATGATGCTGTTAATCTGAATATGGTGCAAAATATGATACGGCGTGAACTTCAGACTATCTACGATGTTATAGCTTTCTTGCGAACTGAAGTAGTCAACAATAATATGATGATTGAAAGTTTGGAAAATTCCACAGATAAACATTTTAAAAATACGAAAATTGATGTTGAATCAGTTCAAAAACTGGTGTATCGGAATTCAGAGCTCATTAGTCAAGTAGACACTAGACTGAACGCACTCAAAAATGGACGTTGAGAAGCAGCAGTTGGTGACGGAGCTGCACAAGCCAGCTAGAAGAAATTACCAACGTCGACATTTATATATCCGTGGCAGTGATGAGACCTGACAAGCTGATCTGGTTGAAATGCAACCATATGAGAGAGTAAACAAAGGATAAAAGTACATCTTAACTGTAATTGACATATTTTCAAAATTTGCTTGGGCTGTTCCCGTTAAATCGAAGAAGGGCGAAGATGTAGCTGCAGCCATGGAATCTGTACTTGATAAAGGACGCGTACCAAAAAATTTACATATTGATAGAGGTAAAGAATATTACAACTCGCATTTTGAAAATCTTATGAAGCGATATAAGATAAATTTGTACTCGGCATTTAGTAATTTAAAAGCATCAATTTGCGAGCGATTTAATCGTACGTTAAAAAATAAAATGTGGATGCAATTTAGCTTGCAGGATAATTATAAGTGGATAGATATTTTGAAAGATTTAATTTTGTCTTACAACGATGCTAAACATCAGACTATTAGAATGAGGCCAAACGAAGTTACTAAGCAGAATGAGAAAAAAATTTTTTTCGATGTTCACAAAAAAGATGGCAGTGTGAACCAAGCAGTTAAGAAAACGAAATTTAAAGTTGGCGATAGAGTACGTATAAGTAAGTTTAAGCATGTTTTTGAGAAAGGCTACACACCGAATTGAACAACTGAAATATTTACTATAAGTCATGTTAAGAATACCGAACCTGTGACGTATATGCTTAAAGATTATCAAGATAAAGCTATTGCAGGTAGTTTTTATGAACAAGAACTTGGCAAAGTTAGGCATCCAGACATTTATCTTGTGGAAAAAGTACATATATATCTCTATTTTCTTACACATCTACCTACCCTCAATCTAGTAAATGAAAAGGCGAATTTGGTTCAAATTATATATTTGTTCAGATTCTCATACTAATAAAATACATAGAAATTTTAATGTATAAAGGTACCATTCACACATCTGAGTTCTGGTAATTTCTCAATCACTTCTTCACACACATTTTGATTGTAGAATGTAATCATTTCAAGAAACATAATTTCAAATCGCATGAGATTAGTGAATATAAGTTTTTTCATTGCCTTATTCTTTAAACTTGTATAATTTTTTTGTATATAAGATTTTACACTTTGCACACAAGGTGATTTCACATTGCGCCAAACACCTTCAGCGATGGTTTCAATGATGACATCCTTTGTAGGTTGAAACGGCATAAGACTCTGTTCCAGAAGATACCGGTCGAAACAAAGACTGACTTCCCTGAGAACAGCAAACGTTGTTTCTCGTAGTACGAACGGATAATATTTTTCGTTTGCTTGATTCTGCTCCAAAGCTACTATATAATCTCCAAAAGATGTAGTCATGTGTATACGGAAATTTCCACAGTCGATGCATTGCAGCTTCTCTTGGCCATCAAAGAACAGTGAAATGAGGTTGAAGTAACTTTTGAATAATTTCCACTCTGCAAGATTCAAGGTTATATTTGCACGAGGATGACAGGCTAGCGGTTTCACAGCAGCAGATTTTCATCTTCATTAAGCAGATTGACCATCCTCGCTGGTAGAAAAACGGTAAATTTGTTCTCAACAGTGACTATGAACCGCACTCCAAACTGTGTTGTTGCTTTCTTGATGTTTGTGATTTCGTAGTTTTTATTGAGTTCTAGGTCCTTGAGCTTCTTGGTTGGTAGGAAATCGCTGTTCACAGCGCTTTTGTTTAGTTTGGAGAAATCCATCTTCACTCTTTAATATTCACTGTATTAAATTTTCTCGTTAGATTTTGTAAATCTGTTCGCACTTGTATCGCTTGTTTTAGTTCTAGAATGTTCTTCAGAAATAAGTTTAAACGACTTTTCAGCTCTTGTCGCTTTTCTTCTTCACAATCTGACATCTGCTCACAAACTGATGAAAGAGAAGAGCTGGCCTCCTTTTATAGACGCTTACCCCCTCTACCAAATTTCAGAAGACGTTGCACAATATTGCCCGATATTGCATCATATGGTGCAACAAAGTTCTAGAACGTTCTACATTATAATCGACACGTTTGGGATATAATTTTTGCAACGCAAAATGTAATGAGTCATTGAAATAACCTTGAAATTGTTTACTAAAATGCTATTTTTAAGAAATTACGCAGTATAATTTGAAGTATTGCATCATATGACGCAATCTTTCTAGAAATTGCGTAGTATAATTTGAAGTATTGCATCATAGTTCTGAAAGATTCTACATTATATACTACACGTTTGGTATATAATTTTTTGCAACGCAAAATGTGATGCGTCATTGAAAATAACCTTGAACTTGTTTACTAAAAAATGCTTTTCAGAAATTGCGCAGTATAATTTGATACAGTCATCAAGAATGTTCTCTAATTGTAATATATCTACCTCTTTGAGTTCTAGAAGGTTCTAGACTGCAGAAGAATGTTTCTCACGAATTATTTGCACACTAAATAAAGGCAGGAATTTTTCAGTTGAATATGTTATCTATAAGGAAGCAATAAATCAAATTTATAGACAAAACAGGATGTCATGCATAGCCCTCGGTATCAAATTTCATCTATACACCTGCACCTTTTGGCGCATTAAATAAATATGTTATCTCTAAGGAAGCAATAACTCATCCTTGTTTTTCTTGCAATAACTATATGACGCAGTAGAAATTACCAGGACAAAGCAAAATTTAACCTTGAAAGGATTTACGCGACATGCTTGAGATAAGAAATAACCTTGAACCTGTTGTTACATGAATTTAGCTGGCACAATTGCGCAATATTATCTGTGACGTCATCAAGGAATGTTCTAGAACGGTCTCGATGTCAACCTCACACAGACACACGCACACAGGCTTACCTCACACAGACAGGCACTAATACTAATTGATCCAGAAACCCCCTTATATATCTACTCCCTGCATTTGTCTGCAAATGTTTCTCTCTACATGGTAATTTTTCCTGCGAATCTGCGTTACATCTAATTTACAGAGAATTCGCAGAACGAAGCAGACTTTGTCTGCTTCTTTCTGCAAGCAGTTCCTCTCGATAAATTTCTTCTAAGTCCTTCTCCTGCAAATCTCGGTACGACCTTGTATGCAGAGAAATTGTAGGAAAAAGCAGAGCTTCCCTGCATTTGTCTGCAAATGTTTCTCTCTACATGGTACTTTTTCCTACAAATCTCCGTTACATCTAATTTGCAGAGAATTTGCAGAAGATAGACAGAGAAATGCCGAGATTCCCTGCATTTCGCTGCAAATAATTTTCCTCTACATACTAATTTTCACGCAAATATCCGTCAGACCAAATTAGCAGAGAAATTGGGGAGTTTTGCAGATAAAAGAAGGAAGATTTATCTGCATTTATCTGCAAACGTGATTGCAGGAAGGTCGCGGAAAAAATACAGGAAGATTTTTCCACCAGGGTAGCATATAAGTTTTGGAAATAAAAATCATTCAATTGTTTAAGGATGCTCTTCTCTTCATAAAAATCTATTTTTTGAATAGAATTATTTGTATAGAGCGAAAAATTCTTTTATTTCATTTCTTTTTGTGTAAAAAGAAACGAAAAAATTTCGAGGTTAAATTTCAAATTCCTTATTTTGCGCAAAAAATATTAAAACTATATATTTTTTCGCTCTATAGAAAAACTTTTAATTTAAAAAAAACGATATAGGCCAAAAAACAATCTAAATATAAGATTGAGCGAAAAAATTCAGAAAATTGAATTTTCAGGTTAAAGAATTGTTTCAAAGTCCGTAAAGAAGCAAATTTGTAAAAATTTAAATTTACGTACATAAACAAAATACGTTTTCTCAAATGAAAAATTTCGAAATTGATACTGATAGGTACTTTAAGTCAAAAAACCTCTCACTATAATAATTACAATCGTCTTCTTTCTTATGTAGCATATAGGTTTTGGATATAAAAATCATTCAATTGTTTAAGGATGCTCTTCTCTGCATAGAAATATATTTTTTGAATAGAATTATTTGTATAGAGCGAAAAATTCTTTAATTTTAATTCTTTTTGTGTAAAAAGGAACGAAAAAATTTCGAGGTTAAATTTCAAATTCCTTATTTTGCGCAAAAAGTATTAAAACTATATATTTTTTCGCTCTATTCTTATTATTTTTATCGATTAGCAATTCGAACTCGAAATTTCATTGCCTCACTACCCGAAACCGCCACGCATCTCTAACCTGTGCATCCTCCATCCAGTTTAAGTAATCATGTCCTAGTTCTTTTAGATCATCATTTCTCCCATCTGTTTCTCGGTCTGCCTAAACGTCTCTTACCAGTCGGTTTCCCTCTTAAAACTTGCACCACTGTTCTTTCATTGCCCATTCTTGCTACATGCCCCGCCCATCTTAATTTACGCGCTTTCATAACTCTATTAATATTTGCTAACCCGTAGAGAGCATGCATCTCATCATTATGCAGTTTTCTCCAGTCACCAGTCTCTTCGTCCCTCTTTGGACCATAGATTTTTCTAAGTACTTTATTTTCAAAAACTCTAAACCTATTCTCCACTCCCTTCGTCAGCGCCCACGTTTTAAACCCGTACATGACGACCGTCATTATTATCGTTTTGTAAATTCTTACTTTGATGTTTCTAGATAGCAATCGCGATTTTAGTAGCGTGTTTGCTGCATAATAGCACCCATTGCCAGCGTGCAGCCGCGCGTTGATTTCCGTTTTAATGTTATTTTCGCTAGTTATAGTAAACCCGAGGTATTTAAACTCGTTAACCCTTTCGAATTTCATATTTCCGGCCATTAGATCCCCGCCTACATTACTTTGTTCAGATCTGGCGACGGTCATATATATTGTCTTCGATTCGCTAACTTCCAAACCAATATCTTTGGCTTTTGTGATCAAGATTTCTGCACTTTTAGCTACGGTTTCTTTATCATCCCTTAGTAAGTCGAGATCATCCGCATACCCAAGAATTTGTATTATTCCACTTGTATTATCCCATTTTCTTTTCGAACGGTTGTCTAATTGTAAACATTTGTTCGCTTGTAGATCGGTTTCGGCGGAATCCACACTGGTAATCCCCAATGATTTCGTCGGCAAAAGGAGTTAGTCTACTTAAGATTACATTGGACAGGATCTTATAGCACGAAGGCACAAGTGAAATTCCCCGGTAATTGTTACAGTTCGTTTTATCGCCTTTTTTAAAGATCAGAATAATAATAGAGGTATTCCATTCCTCCGGCATGCGTTCTGTTTTCCAAACTGCGCGTATTAATTTACAAATTTGCCTTGTGAGGCAAGGGCCTCCAGTTTTTATCAGTTCTGACGGTAGGTCGTCGATGCCCGCGGCTTTGTTATTTTTCAACTTCTTTATGGCCATTTCTATTTATACATCAGTAGGATCATCAATTAGTAGATCAGCAGTGTGGATTTCACCGAGATTACCTTCAACGGGGGCTTCGCGTACATTTAATAGCTTATCGAAATAGTTTTTCCATAAATTCAGACTCTCTGTCGAATCGGCTACTAGATTGCCATTTTCGTCCCTCATTACTTCCGTTCTACTTTGGAAGCCTTTCCTTATAAAATTGATTCCCCTGTACATCTCACGCGGGTTACTTTGTTTATTATGCGTTTCTATTGCTAGTATTTTATTTTTTTCCCACTCCCTTTTCTTAGATCTATAAAGCCTATTTGTACTTTTACTAATCTCGAGATACTTCTTATGTGTTTGATCGCAATTATTTTGCAAACTAATTAGTTTGGCCTTCCGACGTTTTTCAAACTAAAGTTTGCACTCTTCGTCAAACCATGGTTTGCTTTTGGTTACTTTCTTCAAACCTATAGTAAGTTTCGCGGCTGTCTTTATCGCTTTTTTCATATTGCTCCATAGGGTTTCCGAGTCCTCCGCGTAATTATCGTTATCGTCTCTCTGTTCTTGGAGAACGTCGAAACTATTAGAAATCTCAACTTGATAATTTAATATTTCTGTTGGTGTTTTAAACTTATCTATATTGAAACGAACTGTTGGCTCTGTGCGGCTTGTTTTCTTACTTAACGCTAGCCTAGATCTTAGTTTTACCATCACGAGAAAGTGGTCGGAATTTAAATCCGCTCCCCTGTACGATCTCATATCGAGAATGTTTGTATGACGTCTTCTGTCAATTAGAACGTGATCAATCTGATTGTGAGAGATACTATCTGGTGATGTCCAGGTGGCCTTATGTATATTTTTATGCTTGAAAAATGTGCTTTTGACAACGAGGTTCTTTGAAGCTGCAAAGTTTATTACTCTAGTCCCATTATCATTACTGACGTCATGCAAACTTTCCATCCCTATTGTAGGCCTATACATCGGTTCTTTTCCAATTTTCGCGTTGAAATCTCCCAATACTATTTTTGCGTCATACGTTGAGAACTTGTCAAAAACCTGTTCGATTGTTTCGTAAAAAAGATCCTTAGTGTCGTCGTCTTTGTCCTCGGTGAGGCAGTGCACGTTGATTAACACCTGTTTGCTGAAATTACCCTTTAGTACAATGTATGATAACCGATCGTTAATAAATTGTGTGTCGATAACCGCTTGCGAAATTCGTTTATTAATGAGAAAACCGGTCCCCAGTGTGCGCCCCTTAGCTCCCCCATAGTTGAAAGTATAGTTATCCTTAGAAATTGACGCGTAAGCGCCCGGCCAGCAGGTTTCTTGAAGTGCTATTAAGTCAGTATCGTATTTCTTTGCTATCAAAATGAGTTCGCTAAATCCGCCAGTATTTAGACTACGCGCGTTCAGAGTTCCCGCCCGTAGATATTTTACTGTAGTTTTTTGTTGTTGCAAGTTAGCCACGGTAATTTCGTGGAAATCCGTACGTTAGGATCCTATTCCGATCGTATGTGAGACCACCGTTCCAGAAGTGATAACCCCCATACCTCTCTTGTTCTAAGTATGGGAGCTTTCCGACTTTGACAAGGACCGTGTCAACTTGTCGTCAGACACATCACAGTTTTATCCTCGTATCCTAACATCCCCCTGCAAGGCAGCGCGCCTACTGGCATCAATACCCCTTTGGCCCTGTGTAGGCGAATCATTCCACACATCTCTTGCGGGCAGTGCCATCGCTGCGGTGTCCAATGGGGCAGCAGCATTTTTCCCTTACAAGATTTTTAGTTTTTGTTCGGGTATAGTTTCTAGGTGGATATACACTGCAACTCGGCCTGCCAGAACCCACCCACTGCGTATGAACGCAAATGGGTGAGTCCTCCCAAGCCATGGTTGTCGTGTACCTATTTTCTACAAGTGCAAGCTCACCACGCCCACGACTGGTTCCTATCGGCTGTCCGCGACTGCTTATTCTTGTATTCGCAGTTAACCTTAGGAGCTGTTCAGCCTTACGGACCGTTCCTCTATCCGCAACCTGAGGACGCGCTACGCAGTGGTGACAGGAACCCACCGAGCAGATTTTTTCGCTCTATAGAAAAACTTTTAATTTAAAAAAACCATATAGGCCAAAAAACTATCTAAATATAAGATTGAGCGAAAAAATTCAGAAAATTGAATTTTCAGGTTAAAAAATTGTTTCAAAGTCCGTAAAGAAGCAAATTTGTAAAAATTTAAATTTACGTACATAAACTGCATTTAATACTCACTTGCCTGACCTATTAATTTAATTGTATAAAACGGTCAACGTTTTAGGGGAGGCACTTTTTCCTATACTAGGCCTTTTAACATTTGAAAAACCTCGTCTGTATATGGGGGTGGTGGAAATTGCGTTTCCATTCGTCCTTTTTTCTTGTTATATTGTGGCCAAAAAGATGGCACAATATCTGCTTGCCGCATTCCCTTCCTTTCAGGGCTTGTAAATTCAATTAATTGAAAATAATAAATTTCTCCATCTATCTCCTCTCTCTCTCCTCTTGCTTAGAAGTCATGTCTTAAAAACAAATTTTATGATATGAATTTTCTTTTTTTAATCAAATCTAACCTTAAAGTAACTGAACTACGTAATAATATGATGTAAGATCAAAGAATTGTTATAAGGGATTTCAAAATATTTTTAAAGAGTAGAAGAACATTAATAGATCTTTCTCTATACATAAAAAGAAAAAACACGTACCGCTTTTGTTCAGGATAATTCTGATTTGACTGAGGTGAAGAAAATGAAGCCACTTATGGCGTTAACCTCATAAAACACAACATTTCGAGCGTGACGGTTTGCATCAGTTGCATGAAATACGCGCAGGCGCGTAGTCGCACGGGATTATATGCCGAAGCGCGCTTTTTAAATTTGGTAATTGTGAATTGTTGGGAAAGTTATTGAGAAGAATTTTAACTTTGTTTTTATCTCAATCAAAATGTTACGCTCTAATTATAGTTTAGCGCTATTGAAGAGAACAAAAATATTATTTAATTACAAAAAATAGTATAGTTTTAGAAATAAATCCACTATTATTAGTAAAATTGACCGAAAAAATAATAAAGTATTTTTACTTATTAACAAATTAATTGTACATAATACATAAAATAGCATGTAAACAGTGTAATAGAGAATAAATATTACTAATGATGGAGCAATGGGATCACGAATACTTGTTTTGGAGTTTCTTCTTGCATATTTACAGACAATACATACTAATTTGCAATCAACTGATTTTATATCATACGTAACCATGTTATTTGACGATTTCTTTCTCAATTGCCACATATTTAAGCGTCCGGAATCTATAGAATGAGTAAAAATTGTTTTATTCTTCTCCCCAATTTTGGCACGAATATCAATATTGTTTTCGTTTAATCGAATACTCTTATATTTTACGATATTTTTATATTTCATGGGCAAAATGTTGTCTGAGGAAGCGGTTGTTATTACAAATTTTTTGTACTTCATTTTCTTGATATTATTTTCATCTACATCTAAAATTTCTAACAACGTCGGCACAGTCGGTTTTTTATTTTTCACAAAACAGTCTTCATGAAGACGTCGACACAATTGTGCTAATGGCCGATATGGAGTTCGCAAGTATTTTTTCATTTTTCCTAACAAACTTTCGAAAGGAAAGGCCGATATTCTGCTTAAGCTACAATTCATGTTATGTACATCATCAGCAATTTGAATATGGTGGTGTAAATTTAAAATGTGTGAAGCAGCTCCATAATACTCTCCCATAAATATAAAAAATACTATCAGTAGTAGGGCTAGGGGGGTGCTGCTCCACTTGCCAACAGATGGCGCCACCGTCGCAAGTTGCCGACATCAACAGATGGCGCCACCGACTAAGAGATGGTTCTGTTCCGTGCTAAGTTACTGAATCCAACAGATGGCGCCACCGTCGCTAGTTACCGACACCAACAGATGGCGCCACCGACAAAGGGAGGGTTCTATTCCGTGCTAAGTTACCGACACCAGCAGATGGCGCCACCGACCAAGGGAGGGTTCAGTTTCGTACTAAGTTACCTGCAGTCGGTAAAACAGTGAGATTGATAACGGTGATTCCTGCTAAGTTAGCATTATAAGGTTCTGTTCTGTGCTAAGTGACCATTGATCGGTAAAACAGTTTATTATCATCAGCCGGTAAAACAGGTAAATCGGTAATTTTTTATTATCATTTTACCATCGGTCGGTAAGGTAGGGAGCTATGTTACCATCAGTCGGTAAAACAGGGAGGTCGGTAACTTTTTATATCACCATTTTACCATCATTCGGTAAGGTAGGGAGTTATGTTACCATCGGTCGGTAAAACAGGGAGGTCGGTAACTTTTTATATTATCATTTTACCATCTGTCGGCAAGGTAGGGGGCTATGTTAACATCGGTCGATAAAACAGGGAGGTCGGTAATTTTTTATATTATCATTTTACCATAGGTCGGTAAAACAGAGACCGTCGATAATGCACATCTCTAGCCACAGATGGAGCGGCATTCGC
>CAKNYM010037850.1:0-18206 GCA_932195095.1 Andricus curvator | reverse complement strand
AGTTAAACAACCACCGCAGGGTCCCACTAAGAGCAACTGCCATCCAACAAAATGTCAATAGCCCCCAGTAGCACCGCGGTAAATCATACTTATGGCCACGTCTCACAACCGTGAGATGGGTGGTCATAGGCAACGACAAAATCACAACGACATGCCGGCGAAACCCTCGTGTGTCTTGAGGACACGAAGCGACCCAAGGATGACAGCTTTCTGCATCCATCTCGCAAGTGCCTTGGCATATTTTTGGCACGCGGATATGGCTTTAAGGTTACGAACCAGTGATAGATTCGCACCTCCGAGAGCACCTATCACAAGAACAATTACTTTTACCGAATATTTTGGGTACAGTCGTTGTAGCTCTCTTTTAAGGTCTTTATACCTCTCCTCTTTTTCTTTCTCCTTTGCAGTGATGTTGTATTCGGACGAAAATCGTAGTTCCAGAAAATTTGGCACTTCTCGTTTCGGACAATCGACTCTATCTCCTTTGGAGCGTTCGGCAGGGCAGGGTCGCGGCCAACACCGTAAGAGCGACAAAGATGGTAATAAAGCACTCTTAGGTCCGCATTATGTCTATAGATATACGTCGTTCCCGCGTGGGTCCGACACCCTGATAGTATGTGTTCTAGGTACTCAGCGTGTGCATGACACGCTCTGCACCTATCACTGGGAACTTCTTGACATAAAATGCGCTCACGGTATGCTAAGGTGGAAATGACACCGTCCTGGCATGCGAAAATAAAACCCTCTGTACCTGCATTAAGCCCTGATGATTTGAGGAAAGCAAAAGTTTGCTCCTTCGACAAGGACTGTTTTTCTACATTTCTGTGAAAGTTTCCGTGCATTTTCTTGTCGAGTAGCTCTTGGTGAAAATTTTCAACCTCTGCTTTCTTCACTTTGGTTTTTAGAAGTGAAGCATCTAGATGAAGTAATGCACTTTCCTCACTTCTGATGTTAAAATTCAGGCCAAGGGTCTCGGCCGCTTGCTCCGCGGCTTTGTAAAGGAACGCTCCTTCGCCAATCATCTCGTGGTTCCTGGCCATCTTTAGGAGAGGATCTCTGCCATTCGCAACGACGTAAGCTTTACTTAGAACAATCCGGTTATGAAGACACTGGAGATTCAGTAGTCCGCGTCCGCCTTGACGGCGTGAAATATATGATCGCAGAACTGACGAATTGATATGCAAGCTTTTATGCATATGCATGATCTTACGTGTAATGACATCAAGGGCCTTAAGCTCGTTCTTCGTCCATTGAACTACCCCAAACGAGTAGAGTAGAACCGGGACGGCAAGCATGTTAGTCGCAGATACCTTGTTCAACGCCGACAGATTGGAAGACCAAATCTGTCGAAGAAGATGCTTGTATCTGCTTCGGAGAGACTCCTTCACTGATGTTACGTCTTCAATGCGGTTTTGAGGCACGCCCAGGTATGTATAGGTCTCTCCAGTATTAAGGTGTCTGATAACAATTATATCCAAAAGCTCAGGGTCCTTGGGAACGCCAGTAATCTTTCCTTTCTTCAGATACATTTTGGCACACTTGTCCAAGCCAAAGTCCATCCCAATCTCTCCTGTGTAGTTCTTGACAATATTTATAGCAGTTTGAAGTTTGAAGTGACTTTGGTCGTTGTCACACGATAATTTCTAGATGAGATAGTAAATCTAGTTTTCCAAAGAGGCATCAATCTCTCTGTGCATCTCACTATATGTGGATGTACCTTCAAGCTTTCCAACAGACAGATGATAAGTCTATGAGAGGTTGAATCGAAAGCTTTCCGGTAGTCAATCCAGGCCATTGACAGGACGCGCTGATGGGCTGCAGAGTCTTTACAGACACACCTGTCAATTAGCAGGTTCTCTCGACAGCCTGCTACACCTTTTTTCGAGCCACGTTGTTCGTACATCTCTCGCCATACAGGCACAATTCGTCGAATAATCCTGTTGTTGAGGACAGCTGTAAAGATCGTATACGGCGTGTTCAAACAAGTTATTGGCCTGTAATTCTCTGGGTTGGACAAGTTGCCTTTTTTTGGCAAGAGTATAGTGCGTCCTAACACCAGCCACTGCGGAATGGGCGTCTCCGACTTTAAATATGAGGTGAATATGCGGGCCATATGTTGGCGTGTAAAAATAAACTTCTTCCACCAAAAGTTCTTGATACAATCTGGTCCAGCAGCGGAAAAGTTCTTTGTGCCTCTAAGTGCTTTTTTCACCTATTCGGCAGTGATTGATGGACATTCCTCCTCAGATTGTATGAGGTTGTCGTAAAACTCCTTGAAGCGGATGATATTTTCAGTATCTTCTTTCAACTCTAGTGTTTTAGGGATCTTGTACACCTCTCTCCAAAAAGTCTCTACCTCCTTGGGCTTGGGTGGATTTTTTACAGAAACAGGTAGATCGCTGAAGAGGCGCGATGGGTCAGCGAGAAACTGTTGATTCTCCCTAATCCATCTCTCCCTCTTCTGTATTCTCCTCCTTGCGTCAGATAACACCCGTATTTTGTCAACAATATGCTGCTTGATTGTCAGCAGCTTTGAATTGTTTAGTGTGTGATTCAAGATCCTTAGTTCTTGGGCGAACTTTCGAACCCCATTCCGTAAACGGTCTACCAGATGTTATGTAGTCAATCACACATTGAACACGGGACGCATTCTGTCTTGCCCATCCAATCTTCTTGTTCAGTTGATGCAAGCGTCTTTTGGTCTTTTGATCCATCGTTAGTTTCAGCCTTCGATTTGAATCAGCTAAAGTACTCGCAGCACCATAAACTGAGCAATTGATGGTCCAGAGGTCGGACTCTTGCGAGATATCTCCACGAAGGAAGGCATCCATTTCAGCCAGATCTTGGGGCTTAGGAGGAACTTGCATGTTAATGTTCCTTCTAGTAATGAAATTGCGATCATCTCTCAGAAGGTGCCTGTTTTCTGCGGTTGGTCTCAATGTCGCTTCCTCATCTTCGTCTGCAGCTTCATAATGCAGCGGTTGGGGAAGCGCTACGCGTACATATCCATTATTATCATACCCGAGGACGCGTTCGGTGGCTTTGTCATAGGCCCTTCGGTTCTATTCCAAAGGAATCGAAACCGAAATATATATAATATATATAATAATATAATAATAAAATAATATAATATATATATAATAAAATAATAATAAATAAATAAAAATAAAAAAAAAATAATAAAATAATATATATATATATATATATATATATAACATTTATATCATTTTGTTAAAAGGATAACCACCGGATGTCACTGCGAGCGGGTGCCACTCTAGAAAATTGCACCCGCCGTGGATTCAATACATCGACCCGGCAAAAGTCTCATTCACCCTCAGGACACTGATCATTCCAAGGAAGACCGCCTTCTGCATTTCTCCCGAAAATGTCTTTGCATTTTGGTGACACGCAGGGATGCTCCTCAGTCTATTAACCAGTGAACGCTTTTCACCTTCAAGAGCGCCGATGACCAGGACAATCAGCCTAACAAAATATTCTGGGTATAACCGTTGCAACTCACTTATAAGGTCCTTATGCCTCTCTTTCTTTGCATTCCCCTTGGCAGTGACGCTCTTGTCGGCCGGTGCCAAAACTTCAATAGCGAACATGGTTCATTTCTGGATGTCAAGGAGAACTATTTCAGGCCTCGAGTACACGACAGAAGCAATTGTGATGTACGACATTCTCGCATGAGATATTCTCGCATAGATGATATTTATTGTATTTTTCTGACGCTGATATACAAGGCAAGGCCACGTGTTTCAGCAGCCGCCTCCGCTGCTTTGTACATAAACGCTTCTTTGTCCACGTTTTCGTGTTTACTAACCATATTAAAAGGAGCGTCTCCTTCATTTACCACTATATGTACCGTACCGATAATGATTCTGTTGTAAAGACATTCGATATTTAGTATTCCTCGAACACCTTGACGGCGTGAGATGTGAAGTCGCGGAAAGGACGATTGACGGTGCTTTTATTCATGGGCAGAACCTTTCATGATCCGATGTCCCAAGATTTAAGCTGGATCGAAGAGCATTCTGCATACACGTTACGTCCTGAATGCGACTCTGTGGCACGAACAGGTATGTATATGTCTCACCAGCGCCAAGGTGCCGTACGCCGCTTTTGTCCACGAGCCAGGTAATAGCCTGAAAATGCAGAAGGCGGTCGTCATTGGGTCGTTCCGTGGCCTCCGGGTGCACGAGGCTTTTGCTGAATCGTTGTATTGAGTTCATCGTAGACTGTAGCCATCTGCCTAACTGTTGTAATACGTGGTTACAGTTGAAACGTTACTGCGATTTCGTCGGGAGCGGGTGCAATTTTGTAAAACGGGACCTGCTCCTCATGAAATCCCGTGGCGAATTGTCCTCATGACAACCTTCTAACTGTATAAAATATATACAAGTCAACTCTTTTGTTGAAAATTAGTTGAAATTGCGTGATATGTGGACTCTCCTCTGTTCGAGATTTACCGTACAGCTAATTTTGTCGGTTAAAAGACCTTATAATTGCGACTCGACTCTCGCCCGGGACACACTGACACGGTACACGTCCCTGGTGTTCTTATTAATATGTCGGAGTGAAACTAGAATCTTCAAAAGCCATTATAAATTCGCTAAAATGCACCTGTTTAAAGAATTCTTATTCCCGTGCGATTCGAAAAAGTGCATGTACATCCAGGTGGGAGAGGACTGGTGAAATGATGTATGTATTTCGTAATCTAAAAAACTGCAAAAATTGAGTTTCAGAAACCACAGTAATATTCAGCAACCCTTAAGATCTATCTCTAGCATATTAGCGAACCCCGTTTTATTGCCTTCAACTAAGACCGCCAAAAAGATAAAAATTAAAAATAATCACCAGAAAAACTTTCCTACGACTTTAATAATAGTTAGTCGAAAATGCACCCTAAGGGAATGCAGTTTTCGGAATCGCATGTGAATTGTAATTTTTTAAAAGCTAGTGAAAATGGTGCAATGGAGAAATGGTGAAATGGTTTTTGAAGTTCCAGGTCAAATTCCAATATAATAAATAAGAAAGCCAGGGTCGTATAACGCGTCAATGTTCTCCGGGCGGAAGTCGAGTGGCGATTATAAGGTATTCTAATTGAGCGCAATTACTTTTTTTGGTGGTGCATATGAGCCCATTTGAAATACTTTAGAATGACGAACGCAGAATCCCACTATAGTGATTGGATTGAAAGATGGAGGCATCATTTTGGGCCCCCCCCCCCCACAGATCTGCATGCAGATTTGGACATTCTATGATTAATAAATATTAATTAATAAAATACAAGTATTGTGTGAATATACGTTTACCCACATAGTTGGGAGGGTACCATATATACACGTGCGTAGATATGACCCATCACAGTTGGATACGTGTGATATTGCTCCTCGCACATTAAAACGCGAAAAATTCTGATTTGCGTAAAGCTTAAAAGAAATTTTTCAAATATTATATTATTATATTCACCAATAGAATTCAAGATTACGGCCAAGTATAAGAACAGCATGTATACAATCTTCATATTTTCTTATTTAAGAACGAACCGTTTAATATATAAATACAGAATATAATTAACAATGTAACAAATGAATATTCTACTCCTTCATTAATTTATATAATCTACACTGTAGTCATTTTCTCTTCGATTAAAGGCGTGTGGCTTGTCCTTCGGAAATATGTACATTTGATAAGAGGCAATTTCAGCTTAAAAAATTTGGTTATAAACTTTATTACAGGTGATGTCACCATTAATGTGATCTCTCGCGTTTGCCTACTCTAACAGCCTTATTTAAAGCTTTGAAAAACTGATATGTATTCTACAGCATATGTTAAAATAATCGGAGAGATGAATTTCTAACTTTCACGTATTCAATTTAACGAACATTAAAAATATTTATCAGATATCAATAGATTTGACGAGATTGTAAAGATTTGAAGGGGTTTCAAAGTATTGTAATAAATTTTGAAAGATTTCAAAGGATTTCGCGGAATTTCAAAGATATCATGGGATATCAAGGAATTCGAAAATTGTGTAAGCCTCCTCCACAGTTTCTATTTAGAAAAACGATTCTTTGATTCAACGAAAAATATTTGTTGGCTCTCAGTTGAAGAAAAGGTTTCTTGATGTAAAGAAATTTCTATTGAGTCGAAGAAATTTGTTTCATTCGAAGAAATAGCTTTTTTTATCACGATAACTTTCGAAAAAATGATCAGATTGGATTGAACTTTGGCACATTTTTTGAAGCCCTAAAAGAAAAGGACAAGTTCGTTAGCCAGCTTTTTGTGCTGAAAATTCAAAAAGTTAGAGCATTTTCAAAATTTTTGTAATCATTTTTTTAAAAACTTCAAAATTCTATGTACGCCAATTCTTATCACTCAAAAATCTGAACAATTTATTCTCACGACTTTTTTTAATAAAAAGAAAACTATCAGAGTTATACCATTTTCAAAATCACAATTCTAATTCAATCAAGAAGAATTGTTTGTATATATTTATTGGGTCAACTGAAATAAAATAATGATAAAGAATAAAATTTGTACTTTATGTTGGAATAAAAATATAAGCAGTATCGGTTCGAGTTACAGAAATTAGTAACACATTGATTCAATATAACGGAGTTTAACATAATATAGAACATTACGCATTTTGGATACACTAATTTTTGAATGCCTACTCTCACATCTTACCAATTTAAATCACGTATTGAAATTCAGCATTTTTTAAAACTGTGTACGAAGTGACAGTCAAATAAAACTCAATTGCAAAAAACAACAAAAGCTATGTGTCAAGTCTTTCAAACTGTCTCTTGCAATTTGTTCACATTTAAAGTGTACTTTCAAAATGGGAAATTTTTCAACTAAAAGAATGTAGAATTACCCATTGTAAACCGAATATCTTCAGAATTCAAAAAGCTAGCAAGCGAACTTAACATGAAAAAAGTTGAAATTGAACTTATTTCAAATATAAAGGTCAATCTTTTGACCTTTGAGATTAAAAGATCTCTGCATGAACGTGGAGTAAGCATTAAAACCCAGGAGAAAGCTCCAGATGTAACAGACGAGCGTGTTTTTTGTTTAGTCATTAACGGTGTGAAAAACGGTGGTTCACACATGATATACTCTAAAACTTCTTGAGATTGACACATCGTTGTTTATTGCACAATCAGCGATTTCTGTATCGGTCAATTCTTCAACTGCGCCACTGTTCATGTTTATTTTTGCCCGTTTTAGCCCTGACCAAGTAGGTTTAAATAGTCCACGGAAAAGTATGTGTCTATTTGCTGATCTTTTCAATATTGCACAAACGTCACCATTGGACGTTGATAATACAATTTGTTCTTCGGTTGGTATGGGATATAAGGCTGAAGGTCTGGTTCTCAATTCAAGTGGCGTATCGGGAGGAAAAACGTATCTTCGAAGTTCGAATATCCGATTCAGATTGTTGTGGGGACTAAGTCGGATAAATTCGAGATCTTCAAATCTATATCCAAGCACGCGTTTGAAAGTTTGCCTGAGAGGAGGTGACCTGGATCTTGCACGAAGAGGTGGCTCGGCAGTTTCTGGAGACCCGGTAGAAGAATGAGGCATGGCAAGAGAAAGAGTCGTATCAGGAGAATGTCTACCAGGAGAAATAGAAGAAGAAGGTCCACGAGGAGGAACACTAGGATTAGGGTCACCATCAGGCAAACGCTCGGACTGTGAACTTAGATCTGCAAACAGAAATTGAGGCTTATATACTACGTATATGTTACAGGCAAAATATATAACATTTATATCATTTTGTCACAAGGATAACCGCGGGATCTCACTGAGAGCGGGTGCCACTCTAGGAAATTGCACCCGTTCCCGGTGAAAACGCGGATACGTTTCAGGTGTAACCACGTCTCCAGACTGTGAGATAGGCGGTAACAGTCTGCGATAAACCTAATACGATGATCCGGTCTAAGTCTTGTGCACCTTGAGGATACGGACCGACTCAAGGTCGACCGCGTCCTGCATTCTCCCCCTATGTGTTTCAGAATTTCGTTGAATCTCTCTTTTTTATTCTCCTTGACTGTGACGTTTTTGTCAGCCGGTGCATTCTTTAATATGCTGCACGGACCGTTTATCATCTTATCAATATTTAACTACGATTTGTGTGAAAAGTATAAGATATCTGCTCATATAAATAAGAACATTTAATTCTAATAACATCCATAGATAATACACCTCACTAAATTTCTTGTTGTGAACATGAATCGCATAAACGATAAGAGTATCTATTCTGAAATGATCCATATTTACACAAATATTAGCAACATTTAATGATTATGAAATAGGTATATACTCCTCTGTATTTACCACAAATAAAATTAGTCAGTTTACTATCATATCTCAAATTAAAAAAAATTGATCATGTCGGAAGAAAGTCACTTGCTGGATTTTTTGTACTTTGAACATTCTTGCCAAAACTACTAAGAGGTCTTGCACGTAATACATCACACGTTTTTACTTTGTTTAAATAAAGACGAGAATAAAATTGCCTTGAAGGTAAAAGGGATACAACGATATTAACAAAGGAAAAAGGTGTGACGTATTATGTGCACGACCCCTAATGGTTTATTTGTAAAGGATACTATAAGTACTGTGTGAATCTTATTGAATATACGTAGTCCTGCATAGTTACGAGGGTTAACATATGTGCACGTGCATATATATGACCCATCAGAGTTGGGTGCGTGTAAAATTGCTCCTTGCACATAACATAGCGGAAAATTGTGATTTGCGTGAAGCTTATAAGAATTTTTTTCTTATATTATTTAATCATACTCACCGACAGAATTGAGGATAACGGTCAAACAAAAGAACAGAGTATATACAAACATCATATTTTCTCATTTGACCCCAAAATAGGGCACAATCGTTCATCAACTTTCTAGTTCGCGTAAAACGCTTCCCATATACGCGAATGCGGTCAATTATACATGAATCTCTTCGTTTTTGAATAACGAAGAGATTCATGTATAACAGTGTGTGAATAGTGTGTGATGAATTCAAATTTATTGAACATTCACTGGTGAAAACATTGGCTTAAAGGGCAAGAAGTGTGGAAAACATGCAAAAATGAGCAAAGATTGAATTTTTCTTGGGTTACATTTGTATCCCAGTTTGTGGTTCTAGGGTTAACGTATACATACGCAATTTAATTAAAAATGTACCTAATAAATATCCTACTGCCTGATTAGCTCATCAATTTTGTTTGAAAACTTCATGAAGACTGATGTAATTATTTAAGTCATCTTTTACGTTTTAGGGAAAGCCAGTTTTTACATGGAATATTTATATAGTGACCACTAAAACAGTCTAATAAAAGCTTTTCAAAACTTATATATATCTTACAAAATATGATAAAAGAAGTAAAAAGATGAATTTCGTACTTTCATGTACTTGATCTAATCGTTGGTAAATTATTTAGAGGAACATAAGTTATCTCAAAAGAGAAGCATCGTTTTTTAACTTCGATTTTCAATCACTATCGCAGAAACTCCCAAAGATATTTTTTTATCACAAAAATATGCACATAAATTTCATTAATATTATCTTGTTTCTCTGAAATTTAAGATGATTACAACCACTATGTCAAATTATACTATTTCAGAAATTGTAGGCTCCGGAAGCTACGATCATGGTTCTTTAAAGCAACCAATCTTGACGCTACCAGATCGTACATGTCTTCCACTTGAAGCATTTTTTCCCTTTTGAATCATGAACCTTCACAATTTGGATCTTTAATATACTTAAATTGATTGATTCTAAATTCAAGCATGTGTCGCTGAATCTTAATTATAGAGATGCGTCTATAATAGCCAGATTCTTCGACTGATTTACTTTTTTCTGGTCAGGAGATTGGCCCCGAGTACGTACGTCGGTCCCAATCCTGATAGAGTGAGGTAACCTGAAAGTAACGATTCTATTAATGACAAATTTAATTAAAACTGTAAGTGCAGATTGCTCATTCTTAATCATAAATTTCCTTTCTCATTGTTGTCCGTATTTTGTAGATTAACGCGAATAAGTTCTCTTTATGAGAAGCTTTGTCGGGCGACTGTGAGTTCACAAAAGCGAAGGGAAGAATTTGACTTCTTAGATTTATTTGACGTTTTGCTATAAGCTTCAATTTATAACTTTCGGCCTAACCGCATACGTTCTTTCGTTTATGCCACCTAAGACCGCCCTATTCCAAGTAAAATCTTTAGCCTAGCCAATAATTTTCTTGATTTTCTCATACTTTTGACTGCCCAGGATTCGTCTCAGATTTTCCGCTACAAATTGGATTGTTAACTTTTTATCTTCTTATAAGCCCCGTTTTAATTCCAAATCATATGAATCTCGTTGGCCTCATTCTGGGAGAATTATTATGTTTCCTAGAGGTCATAATTCCATATCTCAGGATTAGTAGATCTTTTTGACCTGTGTATTTTGTATTTTAGGATAGAGAATTTCTTTTCTTGATTATCTCCCGAATGAGAACGGGTTGAAAATCCTACTCAGAATTCTTAAAATGCTAAAATATACTCAAGTCAAAAATGTTTCTACCAGTACACACCCTTTCAAATAAAAATTGTTTTCAATTATTATTGAGCTTAATGGAGTATGTTCTTAATCTCCCGAATGAGAACGGGTTGAATAGGAGGCTTATCCATTGCTCAGAATAATGAACACTTTTTGAGATGAAAAACTGTCAAAGCACTTCACAGAAAATAAATCAATTTTGGTAGTTAACTAGATTTATTTATCCTAGTTTATCGATAGTTTGATCTGTCCACATAATCCTTGGCACTCAAAACTAAGGAGAACAATAAAATTTCATTGCGACCTACGGAAAGACGAGGAATTTGTTTGATACGAGCATCAAACTCGAAAACGCGTCCTCGCTAAAGCTGTCACTCGTATCAGTGCTCGGCGACGAGTGACCCACCTGTTTCCCTTGCTAGCATCGATGGTCTCTTCATTCCCCGGTCCCGTTTTTCCCCTCTTCTTCATTAATGAATGCGCACGCAATTTGATTTTCCTTCGATTCGCATTGGTTTCACGTAATCGTTATATACATATTCATGAGAGGTCATTCAGTAGCGTAATCTGAATATTTCTCTCCCATTCTGAATGTTTATTTTCATTTTTCAAATATGCACATATTCTGAACTGCTTTACACTCCTGCTTCTTCTATCTTAGAAGGTAAGCAAGAATAAGAAATTTGAGCGAGATGACATCGTGCAACTCTGTTCCTTGGAGTCCGATCTCTAGCCGCGGATGAGCTTTTTGCATCCGGTTAGCCGTTGACTGAGCCTGACGCTGGCAAGCCGGAATATTTTTGAGCTGGCTAAGAAATTAAGCTTTCATACCTACAAGGCAGCCGATTATGAGAACTACAAGAATAACTTTGTAGCATTGGTACAGCCTGCTCAGGTCAAAAAGAACTGCTTGATACTTCTCCCGTTTTTCTTTCTCCTTTGCCGTGATATTACTATGAACTCGTGCCGAGAATTCAATCACGTAAATGGTCTTCGTCTTGATATCTTGGAGGACAATATCAAGGTTTGTAGTACTGATACGTCGAGTGTTGGAGAATGCGACATTCCAGTTGATCTTAGACTGGACATTCTCCACAACAGACTCCAGTTCCCCCTGGGCGTATGGCAAGACGATATTACATCAACAGCATGGAAGTGCCGAATATGGTAATACAGCAATTTTAGAGCCGCATTGTGTTTCTCCGTGGACCCGCAGCGTGCATTCTTTGAGCATCCACTGAGGACATGTCTGAATGTTTCTGGCAAAATGAAACCCCGAGTCTCCGATCTCAATTCAGCGGATTTGAAAAAAATGTTGGACAGACCCGTCAATAGCTGTTCTCTACATATAATGACGTAGAATTTACCACGAAGGGGCTTGTCAGCATGTTCTCTGAGTAGAAGCGAATGTTCTGCTTCCTGTACACGATTTTGAAGCACCAAAGGTGTTCGTGATGCTAGGCTGCTGATGTGTAGTGTAGCTGGAATCAAATGGGAGACCAAGTTCCTCTGCAGCCCTACCTGCAACACAATCAAGAAACGCTGTAACATTGACGACTTCAGGTTGATGTACGAGACGCATAAGAGTATCTGTGCTATTTAGAATTGAGCAGGCTTTAGCCAAAATCGTTCTTTGATGAAGACTCTCCAATCTCAGTAAACCTCTAGCCCAATCATCTCGAGGGAGGTATTTTCGACGTAGAGAAGGTCAAGGGTGATGACTTCGATGGATTGTCATAATTTTGCGTATGCTTTGGTCCAGGTGCTTCAACTCATCAGCGTTCTATTTTACTGCACCGAACACGTACAGCGATATAGGAACGGCCAGCATATTGGTCGCCTGGATCTTATTCTTCCCAGATAATTCGGAAGCCCAAATTTTTCTGAGAATTTGGCGATGTCTTTTTTAAAGCGCCGTTTTTAGTGCACGCACATCTTGTGTTTCCGCTTGCGGTATTCCAAGATATGCATTTGTTTCTCTATTACCAAGATGTTGAATCGTAATATCACCTATGAGTTCAACATCCTGATTATCACGGGATGATGTTTTTCCTAGTCTTCCTTTGTGTAGGTGGACGCAGGCAGACTTTTCGAGTTCAAATCTAATGCTAATCGCCTTAGACTACGTATCTACCGCCGCCACAAGGAGGTTAAGGTCCTTTACTGAAGAGACATACAGTTAAAGTTTGTATATTATTTCTGGCAGTCACGTGTCTTTTGTCATATGTTACGACCAATCTTGTCCGCCACAAGAGCCTAAGCTCTTTCATGCATCTCACTATTCTTGGATGAACCTCCATGCATTTTAAGGGCTGCTAGCCCGTGGTCCTGGTCCTGGGTAATAAACCTGTCTATTAACAGGTTCTCCCTACAACCTGGCAGACCTCTCTTGCATCGACGCTGTTCAACTATTGCAAAAATACATACAAAAAATACATACAAAAATACATACAATAAAACAATCAAAATATATAATGAAAAAAATTCTTTCCTGTCTATAATTAAAAAGCCAATAACTCTTAATAATATTACCATCATTAAAACATAACGGTCAGATCTTAAAAATTCAGAAGAAAGTATTGTATGGGGCATTATTTCTCAAGTTTTCCGATCGAACTCAAACTTTTGCAAAGTGCAGTCCTATTAAATGGAAATAATATAACAAAAATTTACCGAGGGAAAAGGCTGGCATTTTTTTCGGGTATTATCGACTTTTGCGATTTCTAACTTTTTTATATCAATAAAAAAATGTCTTCTACAGTACGAAATTCGAAGAAAATAAAATTTATTTTTAAGCTTCATTTATGAAGGTCTAATATTTATTCTCTCATATACTGATTATGATAACAAATTAACGCACGAGACGAGACTCGTATTCTTAGTTTCGCAGATATTTCCATTTCATTCGGTGTGCGAAAGATTTTGAAACGATGACTTTGCTAAAAAAACCTTGGACTTTGAAGCTACATATTTTTTTTCAAGCATTCGATTAAATACGTTCAACGCATAGGCAGTTTTAACGCCAGCTAGAAAACGTAACATAAAATTTCGAGAAAAATTTGTTTACAAATATTGCTTGTCTGTTCATTTGTATTTTCATTTCTTCTTTTTTAATAGCGGTATCTATCAATAAAATATAAACTGCTTGGCCGAAAATGGTATTTTCTATTTTTTTCATTAGGCTTAATTTTAAGGATTAAGATTTTCGCTTCGGACTTTAAAAAGAATGTAAAAGCTGCTGTGCCATTTGTGAAAAAAGTTATGTAAAATGAAAAATGATTTATTTATCTAAAAAAATTGTTCGTATACATTTTTCGGGGTAACTTAAATAAAATAATGGTGAAGAATAAAATTTGTACTTTATTTGTCAATGCATAAATAAGCAGTCTTGGTCCGAAGTACAGAAATTATTATCAACACACTCATTTCATATAATAGAGTTCAACATTATAAAGAAAATTTCGTACTTTGGATACAATATATCAAGTGCGAAGTGGAAGACAAGGAACTTTAACAAAAGCGGGGTGGCCATTTTAATAGCGGAAAAAAATTCCCAGCATTTAGAACTTTTTAAATTTAGGCTTGAACAATTTTCAATTCAGACATTTTGAATTAATGCTCTTGAAAATTTGCACGTATAAAATATATAGTTTTCAACACTTTTAGAATGAACAATTTTGAATTAAGGTAACGGACGCACCAAGCATCAGGTTTATTTATTCAACAATAATTTTTTAATTTAATATTTTCTGCTGTCGCTTCTTCCCAATTTGCATCATTTTTTAAAATTCAATAATTTTTTTCTTAATTTTTACGAAGCAACAGTAAGAGAAAACTCAATTGCAAAATAGAAAAAAGAAATGTCTCAAGTCTTTCAAACTGCATTTAACTTAACCTAAGAAAATCTTGAAATCGAATTTTTTTTAAATGGAAGTATATTATGTGATATAAAATGTATAATACTTTCAGTGATTGGATAGATTTTCCTTCTAAACATTTGTAACATTCCCGGTCAAAAAGGAATTCACTCTCATTTCCCGGAATTTACCGTAATTTCTTGGTTTTCCCAGTCCAGTGACCACCCTGAAAGGGTAATTCAAGATTACAAAACTGCAGTTGTCAATATTTTGACCTTTAAGTTTAAAAAGTCTATGCTTAAACGTGGAGTAAGCATTAAGGCCGAGGGCAAAGCTCCAGATCTAACAGACGAGCATGTTTTTCTTTACTTATTGACAGTGTGCAAAATCGTGGTTCACACACGATATACATTAAAACTCCTTCTGATTGACACATCGTTGTTTATGCCACAATCAGCGATTTCTGCATTGGTCAATTCTTCAACCGCGCCACTGTTTATGTTTATTTTTGCCCGTTTTAGCCCTATAATCTGAGGTTTAAATAGTCCGCGTAAAACCATCTGTCTACTTCCTGATTTTTTCAATATTGCATAAACGTCACCATTGGACGTTGATAATACCACTTGTTCTTCGGTTGGTATGGGATGTAAGGTTAAAGGTCTGGTTCTCAATCGAAGTGGCTTATCGGAAGGAAAAACGTATCTTCGAAGTTCGAATATCCGATTCGGATTGTTGTGGGGACTAAGTCGGATAAATTCAAGATCTTCAAATCTATACCCAAGCACGCTTCTGAAAGTTGGCCTGAGAGGAGGAGACCTGGACCTGGCACGAAGATGTGTCTCGGCAGGTGGTGGAGGCTCGGTAGAAGAATGAAGTCTGGTAGGAGGAGAAGACCCTCCAGGAAATTGTCTGTCAAGAGAAGAAGGTCCAGGCCGAGGAACACCAGGAATAGGGTCCCCATTAGGCAAACACTCGAATTGTATGCTCAATTCTGCAACAAGAAATAGAGGATCATACACCATGTATGTGTTACAGGTAAATTATATATATGTAACATATCTTGGCGAAATCGCGGTAACGTTTCAGTTGTATCCACGTCACACGATCGTAAGATAAGTGGTTACAGTCTGCCATTGATTTAATACGTCGACCCGGCAAAGTCTCACGCACCCTGAGGACACGGAGCGATCCAAGGATCCTTATACTTCTCTTTCTTTTCATTCTCCTTGGCAGTAAAGTTATTGTCGGCCAGTGCCAAAACTGAGTCTTCGAGACGGATAATGTTTATTGCATTTTCCTGAGCACCAATATACAAGGCAAAGCCAAGTGTTTCAGCAGCCTCCTCCGCTGCTTTGTACATAAACGCTTCTTTGTCCACTTTTTTGTGTTTCCTAACCATTCAAAAAAAGGGTCTTATCTATTTGCGACTATATGTGCTGTACCTTGAATGGTGCTGTTGTAAAGACATTCGATATTTAGTATTCCTCGACCACCTTGACGGCGTGAGATGCAAAGTCGCGGAACGGATGAACAATACTAATATCTTCTCATTGAGGTGGGAATGTAAAAATAAATTTCAAAGTGAGTGAAGCACAAAGGGACAACTTTTAATGTCAGTGATGACCAACGACCAATTGAAATTACAATCTCAAGATTGCTAACAGGCATTTCGACTCAATTTCAAATGCTCGCAAAGGCACCTAACTTTAAAAAATTGTTATGCTCATAGATTTCCGAGTACTGCATTCCCGGAAGGTGGCGAGAGAGGCTGATGAAATATTGTCTGTATCTCGCAATTTAATTACGAAAACGGGATTGTGCTTGCGTGGTTCAAATGCGTTTATATGCACCACCAAGAAAAGTAATTGCGCTCAATTACAAGATCTTGTACATTATTGTCCTGTTGGGATGGTCCATTTAGGTCCCGTAGCACATTGAAACCTGACTTATACGTAATCAGCTATAAATGCTTATTTTTAATTAATAATGAAACATAAATACTGTGTAAACCTGCATAGTTTGGAGCGTACCATATATGCACTGCATGGATATGACCCATCAATGTTGGGTACGTGTAAGATTGCTCCTAACACATTAAAACGCGAAAAATTCTGATTTGCGTAAAGCTTGAAAGAAATGTTTCAAAATATTATATTATTATATTTACCAATAGAATTCAAGATAGCGGACAAATATAAGAACAGTATATAGAAAATCTTTATCCTTTCTTATTTAGGGACAAACCGATTAAGTGAAGTCATTATCTCTTTGATTAAATGTGTGAAGCTTGTCCTTTGGAGATATTTACATTTGACTGTTAAAAAATTTGGTTCTAAGCTTCCTTACAACTGATGTCATCATTAATGTAATTTTTACGTTTCAGGGAGAGTTGGTTTTTGCATGGCAAATTTATGTAGTGCCTATTATAACAGCCCATCTAAACCTTTGAAGAAGTATATTCTACCAAATATGTTAAGAGAATTGGGGAAATGAATTTCGTACTTTCATATATTCAATCTAATATCAATGTCATTAATTTTATGTTGTTTCTCTGAGACTTAAGATATTTCCAGTCACTATATGTAAATATTATTATTGTTATTGTTATAATTGTCTAACTCTGAGAAGTCAATCGAAATCTCAAAACACTCTAATAGCATCAATAGTGACAATGAATATAATACCAATCCGATTTGGCTTTCCGTCCTTCCAGGTTTTAAAAAAAAGACCTGCTGGCCAATCACGTTCGACCAGTCCCCACAGTGGAGCGCTCTGGCCAATTATGGGAATCGTTGAGAGTATATTTATATAAGGACTCTTCCCTAGTCCGTGAAATGTCGCGAATAACTAATTTTAAGTGACATTAAAAGATTCTTCTTCAAGCCATGAACGAATGGGAACTCAGCGATTACGATGCTAAAGCACTGAATTAGTCTGAACCAATGCGACACGAACGTGAGAAGTACCTAATTAAAGTTAATTTTTTCGTGAAGTGTTTGAAAAAATTAAGAGAATGGAGTTTCGTTTATGCTTAACACTATTTTATCACGAATAAATTGTTTGACCCGTTAAAAAAAAATTCTATGCTAGGAATTGATAAAATTTTCAGAATGGACCGTGCATTTTTATTTTCTGAGCACTGAGAGCATACGGAGACAGGTCAACCTAAAAAGAATATTTCTCACAAGATTTAAAAGTCAGGAAAATGAGACGAAATTTCGTAATCTGGCAAACATTGCACTAAAGTTTGCACGAAGTCAAGTCTCATTTAGTAAAATCGAAATACAAAGAAGTTCCAGTCGTTCCGCATGGATAGAGAAAATAGAAAAATTATAACTACGGACGCAAAAGCCAGGTCGCGAATTGTTACATGCGTAACTCAAACGGAAAAGAAAATAATAATTCGTAAATTTTAAAATAAGTGAGCTCATTCCTCATGAAAGACTATAAATGAAACGAACTAAAATTCTGAACTGAAAACTATTAAAATTAGAGCAATTGTCGACGCTGGATCAAAGGACAGCTACATTTCTAGAGAATTCCTTCTAGAAAATTACTTTAAAATTCAGGGTTTGGAACTGGAAAAAAGTTAAGTCTATTTTAATGCTAATCGAGAACCTCGTATAGTTGATATTGTTGCTATTAAAGTTGTTATAAATGATGTGGTATTTCGTTTTAGGTTTATCGTTCTCCCAGGATTTGTGCCGACGTGCATACTCAGGACTAATTTTCTGACTAGGACAAATTATTATTATTATTATTATTATTATAGATTAGCAGTTCGAACTC